>VYZR01053113.1:0-12301 GCA_013400675.1 Oxylabes madagascariensis | reverse complement strand
AGAAAGGTTTGGTGGTAGATAGGAGGAGGTGTGTAGATATGAGTAATTTGTGAAGTCCACTGGACCTGGGATGTGTTAGAAGCTCATGAGCTCTTCTGCCTGGAGCCTAAGAAAGGCTATTTGCAGTATAAGTTAGGCAATATTAGGAAAAATATCCAGTAAAAATTGATGTAAGTGATCCTGTTGTGATTTTTTCTGCTTTTATTGAAAAGTTTTGAATTTAGAAAGAGAACAGTTGTCCCCAAGACAGTAAAATTGATTAAATCATTCCTTCAGGTGTTTATGGTGCCTTCTGAGAGAAACATGTCCTATTGGTGTCCTTTTTGTAACTTACTGAGTCTCCACAGCACATGGAAAGACTGAGCTTGTAAGAAGTCACCTTTGGCCACCTCTAAAATGGAACTCCACTGGACTGCTCAGACAGTCTCTCTGTACTCCTCCCAGGCTATTTATCCTTGTTTCAACCACCAAACCTTTCTTTGCAGTCCTGGTATGCCTAGCTATTATTTACAAGAGGATTTTGGAGGTTCTTTTTATTGTACTTTGGGAGGGATTTTTAAATTAAAATCACTGTAAATTGAAGATCAGTAAACCTTGCTTCAATATAAAGGAGGTTAGATAAAATGATAATGAAATTTACTTTTAAATAATGTAGGCCTGAGCTAGAAAGGATTTGTTAATGGAAAATAAAATAAAAGGAAGATCAAAAGGTCAGGAGTTAAAAACATAAGAGAAAATAATCATGCAAGATTATTTTCTTACAATAATCTTGTATTTCATACAATTGACCTCTGACAGACATTCAGTATTCAGAAAGATATGGATTAACTTCATTTACTGAACACTTGAAAGGGATATAAATCCTCAGGTTTCAGAGTTAAGTCAAATTTCAAACGAATGGAATGAAGAAAAGCAAGTTTCTGTATATAAAGCTATCATTTCTTCATTGTCCATAAGGTAATATCTTGGGATTTTTCTCCAGTGTTAGCTTCTGTCGGGAGCAGGTTGCTGAGGCTGTTTCTGGCTAGTGGGTCAAGTTACATTTCTGCAGTGCAAGTGACCACAAGGTGAAGCAGATATGGAGTGATTTCCCCCTTCAAGAAACTGGTTACAGCACCAGCATGTCTTTCAGGAAATCTTTGGATCCCTGCTGTTCTCCTAAGATGTCCTAGTTCAGCTGCTGGAAAGAAGGCACATCCCAGGTGACCCATTAGCAAAGAGAGAAATTGGGAAGCACATGCTGAAGAAAATAAGATCCCACAGGCCCTTTTATGCTTCATTGTGCTTTGTGCAGGATTCTCATCAAAGGTAGTTTTGCTTTTAAGATGAGTTTCTTGTTTCAATTCAGTCATCTTTGTGAGAATGCGAATAATCTTTCCATAGCAAGAAAATGGGGTTTTTTTAAGCTTTGGCCAATGTTTCAATTTCTTTCCCGCTCCATTCCAACAAAGTCTTCTGAAGTCCCCAAGAGTACAAACAAGATAGATTGTAGCAAACTCTCTAACAGCAGATTCTCATTTGAGAGGAGTCACAAGCAATACATTTTTATCCCTACACAGTAGCAAAAGGCTCTGATATGGTAATTTTCACCTCCTTTACTTCCTTTTCTCCTCCTTCCTTTGTATTCACCTCGATGTATTTAAATCTAGAGACACATGGCTGTGTATCTGCATTCATAACCCAGAGCTGGAGGGCCCTGTGCTACACCCAGCAGAGAAAACCAGAGTCTAGGGCTGGCCTGGGATATTCTGAGGTTGGTCTCTTTTATCAGGTGCAGCAGCTGGGATGGGAACTGCTCCAGAGAGCACCAGACAGGCTGCTCCTGGCAGGATGTTTTGCTGAGTTGGCTTTGCTGCTTTCAATTGCCTACCTGCTCTATAAAAGGCACTCATAGCTATGATGGACCCCTTGTAGTCAGGTGAATAAGTGCAGGTTCTAACGCGGTTCCTTTCATGGCTTTCAGTTTTCCTGTCAACTCAGAATTGATCTTTTGCTAATGCTTTCATATACTCTCTTCCAGGGGCTCATACCCATTTATTTTTTCAAAACATGCTGAGTCATATTAAAATTCTAATAGAACTTTGTTTCCCAGATACCTAAGTTGCTCTTGAAAAGCTTTTCAAGCTTTTTAAGCTGTAATTTGTTACATTACATTACAAACAAAACAAAACAAAACAAAACAAAACAAAACAAAAAGCAAGCAAATAAAAAAACCCAGTAAAGTTTATATGTTCAATTTTAACACAAAAAGAAAGGTATTGAAAATTTTGGTATTCATCCTGCTCAAAGAAGCATGATTAAAACAAAATGAGCCTAATGTCTATGTAAGCATTGCAATCAGAACAGGGAATTCTTTGTAATTCAATCACAGCTACGGTGCAGAAAATTTCATCACAAGTAAGAATGGGAATATGGAAAAATGTGGTTTAGTTTTCTAGTATCTCCTGTAATACAGAAGCAGCCTTGGAATGCACATTCAAGACTGCATAATCTGGGAATTACCTAAAGAGACAATGGCAGTATAGATTCTTTAATTCAAAAAGCTGAGTGCTCAAATGACACCAAACCCACTAAGAAAGTGCTACAAAAGATGATGCAAACAAACTGCCGGCCATATAATTATTCTCCCAGCAGGCTCATCAGACAATTCCCAGCATGCCCTCCTGCCTCTTCTGGGAATGTTTTGACTAAATCTAACAAAATAATGGCTGCAGTCACCTCCTTTTATAGTCACTTGGGATACAAATTGGCTGCAGTGGCAAGTCCTTGAAGGAACTGATGGTTCTCACCAGCAGTATTTGACTGTCAGATGCAAAACACTTGGCAGACACACTAGCACGTTGAAAGCCATTGGATAGAACATCCTTTTTATTCTAGAGTGAGAAATCCTCAGGGAAGAGGCATGCTGAAATATGCACTTTGGATATGTTTCTTTTTAAGGGAAGAGAGGTTTTGGGCTTTTTTTCTATCACTTTAGGTTATTTTAGGAAAAAGTACAACTGCTTTTGGAAACTTCACAAGCAAACAATTCCGTTCACTCTTCCTTAGCATAGGCACTATCTGTGCCCTCATTAGGAATAAGCAACTTGAGCAACACTAACTTCGGAAGCCATTTCATAGCACTTGTCCATTCATTACATCTTTCATTCCTAGTCATAAATATTTGTTTAAAGAATTTGCTTCCAAAAATTGAACTGGACCTCAAAGCTTAATATGTTATGAGCCTGTCCATCTTGGGAGGTTCTATTAATGTTGGATGGGCACCAAAATGCATTTCTCCCTCTACAGATGTGGAGCTGAAGCACTACCTGGGGCATAAGTCAAAATGGCCCTGTTGAAATCAGTTTCCTCTGGCAATAAAAGCCCCCATGTGCGTCCTGCTGTGTGTGCTAACACAAATTCGTGGGGGAGAAAAGTTAAGAATCTCATGGTGTTTCTGATTGCTCCACAAATTCCTGACCTTTAAGGTGAGAAATGGCCATTAGCCTCTCTCTCTCCTGGCTGTCTCACATGGGTCACAGTATCCCTTCACCAGTGCAGCAAGGCATGTCACTTGAGAGTTAGGAATAAGGACATAATAAATCAGCCAGAATGAAAGCCCTAAGGTGTCCCTCCTTCTGCATTCTCAGAGGACAGGAGGAGTTTTGTGACTGTCCATCCAGCATTGGCAGTGAGCTCATTCCTCTTCCAGCTCAGGCTTGGCTGCCCTGCTTTAGGTAGTCCTAGGAAGGGAAAGAGCTCTGCTCCTAGAAATTTTTGTTTGTGAAAAGGTTATGAAGTTGAAAATTATATCTTTAAACTTCTTTAGATCTCTGAATCCTCATAAAACAAAGCATTTTAATTCTGTTCTGTATTTTTTTCACTTGACTCTACATGATTTCCAAGCTTAGGAGAGTAAAAGATCTTTTCTGCCTTTGGAGAAAGCTGTCCTCGTTGGTGACAATTCAAAATGCTAGACTTATTGAAAACATATTATTTTCGTGTCTATGTGGATCAGTTTCAGTGTGTGGGTGAGAAAGTCTGCTCTTTTCTGTCACTGAGTTTATGAAAGTGCATATTCTTGGACCAGACTCCTCTTTTTTTTTTTAAGGTACATACCCACAAACTTCACCATCTCAAGTTACAGAATGAAAACTGTTTTGAAACAGTTTGTCATGGGTTTAACAATCTTTAAGGCTATTATGTTGGCTAATCACAATCACAAAATCATAGAATATTCTCAGTTGGAAGGAACCCACAAGGATCATCAAGTCAAACTCTTCAGTGAATGGCCATACAGGGATTATAATGGATGATTTTCTCCAGATTCCATTGTAAATAAAGTTAACATCATAATCCAGAATATTTTTGCTTTACAATACCTCAAGGATTGCAAATAGAAATATGATGCCCAGTCTTTGTGAAGCCAAACTTTGTGTGAGATAGCTGGCAATATCTGCCTCTTCCAGAAAGATTATCTCCTTCAGCCCTCAAGAGAGCAATTTCTCCTTTGTCAGGCCTGCTCCACCACTTTTTCCTGGTCACATTTCCAGTGTAAAGGCTGCTCCTGTTGCCTCTCGTTCTGGATCTCACAGAGCCAGCCCTGAAAACAAATAAATTAACTTGAACATATGAATGCAACGCTTCCCAGATACCCTGTCTTCTGCCCACAGAAACATAGGTCCTGCAGGACTTGCCTGGATGTCATGGTCAGAGCTACAACAGCTGCACCATAGTCCCAGGCTTTTTACTGTCCCCAAAGAAGGACATTTTACTGTTCCTGCTAAATTCAGTGGAGCTGGGATTTGGCAGCTGCTCAGTGCCCAGAACCTTGTGTCCGTAGGTATGGGTTCATTCATCATGGGTTGAGGCTGGACAATTCCTTCAGTCAGATGGCCAGCAGCACAGGTTACACTGGTGATAAACAGAGCGAGAGGATGAGTCCTCACCACCTTCCTCTTACTTGCAGGGACCCAGCCCCACTCCATCCCTCCTGTCTGCTGCTGAAGGCAGAGCCAATCCCTCCATCTTCCCAGTCCAACAGTCATTCCCTCAGGTCCCGAAGGCACTGACCCACTGTTTTATCTGAAAACTTCTAGTTGAAGATGTGGTCTGAGAAAAAAGAGCATTCCTTTCCTTAGGGGTATATATTTCCCCCTGCACATCTCATCGCAGCCTGATCTTTTTAAACATCAAAAGTACTTGTGTAAATATATACAATGAGGCTAAGTGATTAGAATAATCTAATGCAAATTTCAAAGACTCTGAGGAGATCTGAGAAATCAACACTGTCATAAGTTTCATTTCCACAGCATGAATGGAAATAATATTAGTAAAATGCAGTTGGTACTTCAAAGTAAAGCAGTGTTGAAATGCTAATAAGTGAGAGGATTGCTGGAAGGTGGGGAGGGGAACCTGGCAGGTGCAGGGTAAGCTCTTTCTCCAGTTGTCGATGCATTTTATTTGTTCATAAATGCCTTAGAAATGTAATAACCTCTCTGTGAGCAATGAGGCATTCTTTTCCATTAGCTTTTGCCATATACTTTTTTCACTCATCCTCATTCATCTCCTGAGCCTGACTTCAACTCCACAGGCTGGCACTGCCCGGGGCATGGCCCAGGCCTCTCTTGGCAGCGCCAGTGACAGCCACCACAGGGGATGAAAAGAGGAGCCATATAAAGACACTCCAGGGAGGAGAAGCCTTCTCAAAGGCAGCACCCAGCCTCAGCCACCCTCTTCCCAGAGGCAAGGATGCCTCCCTCTTGGACAAAAGGGAACCTAGCAGGAAAGCAAAACATGGTGCACAGATGACAGGCAAGAAAAGGCAGTGGAGGTGTAGCCACTACAGGTGCCACCAGCCCCAAACCTGCAGTTCTTGTCCACAGTCTGAGCATCTGCCCTGTCCCCATCACATCCCGGAATGGCACAGTGCCACAGCGCTGAAGGGCAACACAGGAGAGATCAAGGTGTGGGGGCATTGTGTCTCCTGTCTGATGGGGACGTGACAGAGCCTCATCTAAACATCCACTTCAGACTCCAGCTCTGTGAAGGCTGCACAGCTTTGCCTGCCAGCAGCCACGTCATTAAAAGCTCCTGGGCTCTGGAGCTGACAGAGCAGGAGCAACCCCCTTCCTGTGACAGGAAGTAACCCATTTGGTCCCTGAGCCAGGGCTGAGTCTTCCACCTCCCTTCCCTCCACTGTATCCGCTGAGTCCAAGTGCAGCTCCACCGCCCAAAGCGCTCTTTTCCTCCACCACCATCACTTGCACTGAAAGTGCAGTGGGCAGCTCTTCAGGGAGCTGATGGAGAGGTGGCACATCAAGGCTAGGATTATGTCTAATTTTTTCAATTCTGAGGACAGGCATTTTCATGAGGAAAAAAAAAGGTACATTTTTAGATCAGTAAGAGGTGAACAGTTCAGAAATAAAAGCCTTTCCTTCAGAAATGCAAATCATTTGGATTGCTGTAACATCTCCAGGGCTCTAATGATCTAAAGCACTGTCTTTTTAGCTGTCTGCAAAGCAGCCATAGCTTGACCTGTGAAGGGCAATTTCATTTCAAGTGACCTGGGGAAGAGACCATTTTGCCTTTTCAGTAAAAAAGAAAAGACAAAATGGAAAGAAATACTTATTTGAACACTCATGGCACTATTTTTATTTGCATCATAGAGATCATCGACCAGTTCTGTGTGATGTTTCCGTTCCGAATTGCCGTGTTCCACTATAGCAAATGCGGTGTTTAAGGTCAATCATAAAAGAGCTACAAGTACAATTTAAGCTTTTGCAATTACAGGCAAAACGAGAGAAAAGGTACTTTGTGCTCCATCTGGAATTCCACTTACTCTGTACACAGTGTTAATAAAATACAGCTGCAGCTCAGGCCAGTGGTAATCAAAAGTCATTAACATCAGAAGCTGTTCAGTGGCCTGTATGACTTGTATTTTGTTGGTCTTAGCTCAGTGCCCGTGCGACAGACATCTACATTACGGGCAGAGCCATGGTGCCATTGGCAAGGAGCACTGTGACACAAATTCTTACTGAAGTCCCCTTTTGGAAGTAGGACTAACCATTTCTGGACACTGTGGGGTCTCTTCTCCCCAGCACTACTCATGCTCATAACCTCCATTGTCCCTAAGGGCAGAATGTGCACGTGCAGGGCTTTTGGGTAAGAAATAAAATACAAATAGGGGCCAAGAGAGAAAGTTGTGACTGATGTAAGAGCAGCAAGAAAAACCTATCAGGCTGTCTGTCTTACATGGAGGGAGGTGATACTTCTTCCCCTTCTGAACATCCAGAACCAGTCCCACATGTGACTACAGCCAAAGGCATTGCTGCAACAAGACACTGTGTGCCTGCAAAACACCTCTCTGAGTGTACGACTTGCAGCACAGGGCTTTGCTATCTAACAGATCCCTGATCAATTAAAAGAAAAAATTGATAAGCACATGACTTCTTTGCCTTGCAACATTTCCCGCACCTGCCCGTGCTTTTTCTCCTGTGAGATTGCTAAATTCAGAGCTTAATCCTGAGGCAGGACCTCCCATTCCACCCTTTCTGGTTTGTCCTGCTCTCTCTAAACCAGCACTGCATCTGGCATGAGAGAGACATCATTTTCCATCCCTGTGTTGCAGGATCACCCTTTCTGAGGCACGTGCTGCCAGCAGAGCATGCTGCGGCCCAGCTTTCAAGCCTCACTGGATCCATATGCTTCCAATGATCAGGGTGATTTTTCCCCTGGTTTCTGCATGGCTGTGACTTGTACCTATCTCATCCATACAACCATGGCCATATGCTCTTGGGTACCAGCAGGAGCAAAAAAGAAAAGATTGCAATCTTCAGGAAGCTGTGTCCATCATTATCCCAGCTGCCACCACAACAGGACAGGGCTGGGGAGTTTCCAGTTCTCCTGTTGAGACTCTCTACTCTTCTGTAACATGACATTTTGCCCTCTGATTTCTCAAGCACCTTCCAGGTTGGAAATCATATTTTGAGCCATTAAATCCCCCAGTCCTATACAGTAATAGGTTTCATATAAAAATGTCTGGAAGGCCTTTTTTGCTGTGAAAATGCAGTAATAAATTTGGGGTTTAAGGCTGTAAGGATCTAGAAATATGTTTTCATTCATTGAGGTGCTTTAAAAAGAGTAAAAAGCTAAGCAAGGGAGAATAAAGTAGGTCTGATTTATACAGTAATACAGTAAAAGGGCTGTGCAGGAAAAAAAGCAAACAATCATTTTATGTATGTTTATGCACATTAACTTTTAAGTGATTATACAGTCTCTAACATCTAGATTTTCATGGGGTTTTGTAATGCTTCAAAGGAATGTAGCTGCAAATAGACAAGCATAAGTTTAATTTCCTTCATTTTGGTAACAGCAAATGCATATTTTTTCTTTCAGACACTGCCTCTTCTGTCAGTAGTACTTACATTTTTGTCTGCTTTTCTGCTGATAAAATTCCACTGATGTCAACTATAGCAAACCTTCATGCTTGCTAAATTTGTGAACAAGAAGGGAATAAGGGCCACAGTAAACAAACAAAAGTCAATCATCAAGGAATAAGTGGGGATTTTAGCCTGCTCAAAGGTAAGTGGAAGGGCCTTTATATTGCTTCTTCCATGCTCAAAGGTAATACATGGATGGTGTTATTTAAATAAAATCAGGTTTCTTGTCTTCTTTTTTCCTTGTGTGCTCTCAGAGGAAATTATATGGAAAAGGCTAAAGCCACTGACATTTTGGTGTTGTGAAAGAGTGAGAATGTAAGCTAGAAATTAATGGGAGTGGATCCCTAAGTATATGATCCATTAAGTTGTGTTGCAACCCTGAGAAATGAAGCATAGAGTATTTTCTTAAAATCAATATCCCACAGGGGTGAAAGCAAGATTAGGATCTTTCAATCCAACAGCCCGGTAAGTACTTAGGTATGAATACAAAATACCTCTGGTTTACTTAAAGGGACTGCCCTGAGTAAGTACCAGTGAAGGTGAGGACAACCCAGGGCCCCTAATCCCAGCCTGGATTTCTCCAGGCTGGTGTTCCCAATGCTCTGCACCTGCCAGTGGCAGTTCACTGGAGGGTAGGAACAGGACCTCAGGACCTCCCAGGCCTGGCCTGAGACGGATTTGAACTGATGTTTTCAGGGCTGGTCAGCTGCAGGAGGTTTTCTTTTCAATAGGATGAAATAAAGGCAATGACTCTCAGGGGTGTTCTTTACATTGTGTACCTGAACCTTAAATACAGAGAGAAGCCAGGCATTAAAAGAGTGCCAGCTTCAAAAAGTTGTTGGCACTGACTGACGTGGCTGATCAATGGTGTTTTGTTGCTACAAGGCTCCTCTTCAACTGAAGCTGTTTCCCCTTGGTCTGCTGCCAGGGACAGCAGCAGAGGTCTCTGAGGAGCTAAGGAAGGAAGGAAAAGGAGTCTGGAGGAATTCCTTTGTGGCAGTGACTACAGACAAGAGAAACCTCTCAGCCATATACATCTTTTATAGCCAAAAGCTTTGCAAACATTAAAAGCAGTCAGTATGCTGCTGAAAAGAAAGTGAATTCTTTCTCTTTTCACTGTATTCTGTCTTTAGGTTCTGTGTGTGGCAGGTGAAATTAAACACACCTGAAGACAGGTGCATCTCCATCCTTCCCTCTGCATTTGGCACACTGGGATCTAAAAACCAGCGGAATTATGAAGCCGCAATTGCCCAGCGTAAGGGCTCTCTCCCCACTGTCAGTTCAAGCAAAGACAGAGTCACAGAATCACAGAACGGGTCAGGAGGGGACCACAGTGGGTCATCTGCTCCAGCCTCCCTGCTCAAGCAGGGTCCCAGAGCACATGGCACAGGAATGTGTTCCAGCTGGTTCTTGAATATCGCCAGTGAGGGAGACTCCACACCCTCTCTGGGAAGCTTGTTCCAGTGCTCAGGAAAGGAGTTTTTTCTAATGTTCAGGCAGAACTTCCTGTGCATCAGTTTCTCCCCATTGCCTCTTATTGCTTGGCACCACGGAGATAAGGCCTGAGTAGGGGCTTTTCCTTGGTGGGGGGCCTTGTCCAAGCCCAGGAAGCAGTTCATGCAGGTTAGTGTGCCTCAGCCTGGGATTTCCCTGGTGATCCCCATGCTAGAGCTGCAGCAACTGCTTCCAATCCCTGTGCTGTGCAATGCCCTCCTGGAGCCCGTGCGTGTGTGTCCTGCACAGCGTGAGCGGAGCTCCCAGGGTGCAGCAAACTCACTCTCCCAGGCAGCGAGGGCATCAGGGCCATCTTGCTCAGACTGCTCTAGGGCAGGGGCTTCAGCCTCTGCTGTAAATTGGCCAGGGAGACACAGCATCAGGCTTGCAACATCAGGCCAGATGTTAGAGATGTTGTCACCTCCACTGCACACAACCCTGCTATGGGGCAGCGAGCCCATCTCAGACACACGCAGAGGAGCTTCAACCCGCTCGACTCAGGTGCTGCATCTTTCTGAGGCCCCTTGGCTCTGGAAGCTGGGGCTCCTCCACTTCTTTGGGCTGGTTTTTACCACTTTCACAGAGACATCAGGCTCCTCAGCAGAAGTTAAACCCACACATGTGAATCACACACTGACATACTGCAGTTAGTACCTCTTGGGCAGTACAGGAGTTAAGCTGAAATTAGCAGGACTCTAGTGTGACTGACTATCATAAGCAAGAAGGAGAAGGGTCAGGGTCCCTGTAATGTCACAGACTTAAACTAACTCAGTCTTTCCAGCCCTGTAACACCCTTTTTGAAGCAATGATTTTTAATTTTTCTTCTGGAAATAAAACAGATGCTTTTAATAAACAAGCAGAGCCCTTGGGTGCTGCATCTTTTTAACCAGATGACAGTGTCAACCAGAAACCATCTCTCATTGTGATAGCTTTTGTCTTATCTCTAAAGTAACACATTTGCCTGATCAATCAAATATAAAAAATACAATTTAAAACAGCTGCATTTTGGGTTTCTGAAATTCATTACATCTTTGGACTGTTACTCTTATCCCCTAAGCTGCGATATAATTTTACTTAATAACCTCCTCCTTCACCTTACCTTCTCCTTCACTTTACAGTACAGTCCCATTTCATCCCTCGCCTTTTAAAGCAATTGATTTGATTTTTTGGCTGCTGGGGAGGCGGGGGATGGAGGACAGAACAGCAGTGAGGTGAAGGAAAAGCTGAGTTTGTAGAGGAAACAGGATTGCTTTCGTGTCTTGCTTTTCTTTCTGCACATATAAATTTTAGGCAACAAGTAAACCTTCCCCATCTGTGACTATGCAGAAGTAGGTTACACTGCCTAAAGCAATTGCAATAACTCACTTGCCACTTTTATAGAACCCTCTGCTTTATTAGTTTTATGCTGATAACTTTACTTTCCAGGCATATAAAAGGCAGGTAATTGAAATCACAAAGGCAGTTTAATACCTGAGCTATCATATCATCAGCTGGATGGATCTGAAAGCAGATTAATACTGTGTTAGTTCTTTCAACTGGGCAGTGACATAGTCTATGTATCATGTACTGACTTCTGTGTATCAGAACTGACTGTTCTCTGTGTAAAATGGACAAGTGACAGAAGGACCTCTTTTCCTGACAGTGCAAGTTCTGTAATATTTAGAAGCACAAATTTAAGACCATCTGGTCAGAAGCTACTCTTCTACTGATAAAGGCACAATGGGATAAACTTGGAATCCAAATGTTTGAAGTAGTGGCATTAGTAAAAGCAGAGAATTGTACAGACTTTCTGGATCTTCAAAGTGTTATAGAACTTGGGTTTAGTCATATGAAAAACTAGTGCTTTTGTGGCTTACAGGCACAGATGGAGAAACAGCTTTCACCATTTCAGCCATGATGGAATATATCATGGTGGCTAACAAAATGCAAGAGTGAAATTAAAGACTTCTCTTTCCATGGCAGAAATAAGAACAATGATCACAAATGTCTGGTGCAACCAGATCTCAGGATCAATCTGAACTGACTGATAGCATGCAATTCCAGCACCTCAGAATATATTGCAGTATACAGTAGACCTGGGAATTCCACCTCCTGCACTTCTACTTCATCTTCCACACCTTTAAAAGGTATTCCTTCAGTCAGCCAAGCATGATATTGGTTTCCTCTTCCCTGCAGAGTGTGGCTGTAGCAGCAAACAGTTGATCCAGTGTGCCATAAATTTCCAATTAGGATGGCAACAGAGGTCACAGTATATGTGAAAGCTGAGTTTGGAAAAGCAGTTTTCAGATTGGGCTCTTAGAAGCAAGGTAAAGTGTTTGATTGTTCATATAGTAACAATTGGTCTACAGCCAGTTAAACATCAGCCCAGCTGTGCCCAGGTGGTCAAG
>VYZR01053102.1:26729-39415 GCA_013400675.1 Oxylabes madagascariensis | reverse complement strand
TGAATCATGAGACTAAGAATTGCTGAGAGAAAAAGTGTTCCTTGCTTTGAATTTAAGGAGTAACATATTAAAAAGCAGGGAACAAAATCTCTGTCAAGGTCTTCATACTGCCTAACTTCAGCCTCCTAACCTTGAAGAAATATCAGCATAGACTTTGTATGGTATGATTAATAGAGAGAGAGATAAGGATACTTCAAACAAATTATTTAGAGGAGGGAAGAAAACTTTCCTCTTTGTCAGTTTAAGGAACCGGCATTACCTTCTGGTGTGCAGACTGATAACTACTGAAGATATTTGGCACTACTGCACTCAATTCTCATTCCAGCACAACAGTAGCAGTGTTTCAGAACTGAAATACTGGACCTCCTCATCTACCCAGGAACTAAAACTAGGTATCCACATTCTTTTACCCCATAGGGATGGCTGACTTTAAAAATGCTACTCCCAGCATAAGACACGACTTGCCAAGAGGCCAAAGGGCCGAAACTGCAATGCAGAGTTGCTACAGACACATTTTTTGTCCAAGAGCATATTGGGCCTGGCACTGACGGAGTACCCAGTGAAGTGCGTGCCCACTCTAGAAATAAGAATGGCAGGCTTGGGAAGAGTATTTTCATTTATCAGCCACACACTTTGCATGAAGGCTATTGTTTGTTAGGGTGCACTAAAACTCTTTCACAAATACCTAAAGAAAAATGTATTTTTCACAGAGGGGAATTTCTGCTCATGCTAACTGCCCTGGTAAGTGTGTGAGACATAAAGCAGAATTTGTGCCAGTCTTTATTGTTTCTTCCTCCCCACATGCCAGCCTTGCAATATCTTGCAAAAGACAATATAATGACTGAGGAATAAACGTGAAAATCTGCCACCTCTTTAATGATTAGCAAAACCTTCTGTTTTTGCATGTTGCTATCATGTTCCAAAAACTCAGAAAATATTGTTCTGAAATTAAGTAAGGTTAAATAGCCTTACTAACAGAATAATCATGCAAGTTGCATACCTGTCCTGTTAATCACAAGAAATAGGCATTTAGTGGTATCAAACACTAAACAGAAAGCAAGAGAAAGTTTTGTATTTTGATGTCTGATTCTTCTGACAAATTACTATCACTATTTTCTTCTCCTGTGAAACCATCTTCAAACAATATAGTCTTAAATATTAGAGTGAATATGTAAATAATGAATTCATGAACATTTCCCAAGCCAGCACAGAATCGCATGTGCTTTGAAAGTTAATGCTGACAAAGTACGCATGATGCTGTCTGGTATTCAGAAACTTCTCTTTATTCTTACATTCACTATGTTCATCTGGAAACCTACCGTACTGGGCAAAGTAATATGATGACTGAAGTTAAATTCACAGTTGCCTCTTGATATATCACAGTATGTCATTCAGCAATACCACTGAGGAAAATGTAATTACTATGCAACATCTTGTGCCTTCTTGGGATTTCTCACTAGGTAAGTAAGAAATAAATTCCTGTCAGGACTGCAGGAGTATTGTTGTAGAGATGTAGGAACAGATCAGCTGGGTCATAAGCCATGACGCTGTGTTGAAGTAACTGGTCACAGGGGATATATTCTCTTTTAGCTGCAGGCTGTATGCCTTTTCTTTCCACCTGAGTGTGCAGAAACTTGCCCACTGTCAAAATGAATGCTCATACAATACATTTAATTCCCATACTATCCCTGCAAGGTAGAAACTTTAACAGAGAAGCAACTGAGGGCCAGAGACATTGAAACAAACAAACCAATCCAAAAAATCCATGTAAGGACAGAAATTCACTCTTTGGTTCCACTTGATATCTCTTCCCTGAGACTCTTTCCTTTCATAAAGCAAACAGTATATAACCCCTGTAGGCACTGATCTGCTGAACACTAGAGTGAAATCTAAGACACTGGCCTCCAAAACACTTTCTGAGCATGACCCAAGCCACCTGAATCACTGCCTTTTCCTTTGGAAAAAGGACCTCCGCTCACAGCTTTGTTCTGGTGCTACAATGACTGTTCTGATTGCCAGGAGGAAGAGGCATTAACACTCACACACTTCCCCAGTTTCTGTACAAAATTCAAAGCTCCTACGATGGATCTATTTTGATTTCTTTATTTTAAAGTCAAATATACAAATAAAGTCAAAGGTAATTGATTGCTACCTACAACGAAGAGATTCCCACTTGTGTCTTTTAAAACTTGCATGCCATTCTGATAATGTGGTTGTGGTTGTGAATAATAAAAAAAGCAGATGCATAGGTAGTTGTTCATGTTCATTTTGTTTCCATTGGAGCTGCTCAGCATAAACTACGGAGACTGAGGTCTCAGATTACTCTTGGAAAGATTGATAGCTTCTTATATCAACGTTTAAATTATACCATCTTAGAACGGTTATGGCTGGAAGGGACAAGATCATTCCCCAGCCTGTGCTGATACTGGAGATTGCCACAATCCTTAATTTAAACACTAGGGTAGGATGAATGAATATAGCAGCAAGAAAATTGTAAAAAAGCTTCAAGGAAAACCAAGCTGTCTGCAAGCCAAGACTCTGCAATGATAGAGAATATACTTCTGTGAGGATAACAGACTTCTTTTTTTTTTTTTTTTTTTCACTTGCACATTTTCATGGTTTTTTTGCATTTTGCTTCTCAGAGGCATCATCATAACAATTAAGCATTTTTCATAACTTTTTTCTTGATGTCTGTGTGTGTTCAGAAGTTTATTTTGTCTTGAGTTTGTACGTTACCCGCAGAATTCTTCCAAGAAAATGCAGTTACTGCAGGAAAGTATAATCACCTTGAATAAGGTTGGTTTGATTCATTACTGATGCAACTTCACTAATTTTCAGAGGAACTTAACCAAAGAACAAGGTGAGCTGAGTACTTCAATGCTCCACATACTCCAGAGAAGCCCTTTGGAGCTGATATTCAGAAGTGGAAGAACAGCTAATAAATGGGAATAATCTTCCCCTACCAAGATGTCAAATATATTTTTCTTCTATAGCATTTCTCTAAAAGATGACTCAAGAGCACATGGATATATATAAATCTTAGCTAAAAACCAAACCAAATATAAATATAAATATAAATATAAATATAAATATAAATATAAATATAAATATAACCAAAGTGTATTGGTTCAAAATTGCATTTGGCTTGCTGTTGCATGAAGTTTGTCCAGCTTCTTGCTCCAGGGTTCTTCAATATTGCAACATGTTGTACTGATCACTTCTGTTAACTGGAAGTTACATTTTTAAATTTTTTTCCATAACACTGTGCTGAATTCTTCATTACTGTAACCACTTGGATGAGAAAAAACCAGCACAATAATTGCTTTATTGCAAGTTCCTTCCAGCACCACAAACGTCCTTGAAAAAAAACAAACAAACTATGCAATTCATAAAAAATGTTGCCTGAATTGTAAAAGGTTCTATGTAGTACTATAAAAAGTAATCTAAACCACAGTATTGCTGTTTCAAATCTGTTGAAAAGAATTAGCCATCTGTCATGACAGCAGCTTGACCTGATGGGTCCTGCAGAGCAAGCAGTCCTTTCCTGCTGAGTCAGGCCTTGACATTATTCCCTGCCACAACAGGTTGCTCTCAGCAGCGCCTCTTCCACTTACTTGTTCTCTATGATCTGGAGCACCACTGTTGTCTGGATTTCCAAATAGAAACTGGGCAAAAGGCATTGAAACCATGAGGTTCCACAATAAACCCAGGTAATAAGCTTGCCTGATATATGTCAGAATCATCTGCAGATTAATATTTAACTTCAGAATTTACAAGTGGCTGTCAATCCCATGTTATGTTCCCTTCATAGGAAACCAGTGACAAAGCCGCACTGCCTGTGAAAAGTGCTAATGTGAATGAAGCCTCTGAACCTCATCCATTTCTCTCCTTGACCAGTGTAGTATTTTGATCAGTTAATGGTTTACAAAAAACCCACTGGTTAAAGAAAGGACAAATCATAACAGAAGAACACAGGAGGGAAGGATGTCATTCCAGGTTTGGTTATTCTCTCATGGTGTTGAAGAGCAACAACACAGAAAATTATAAAGAAACAAAGGTTTAAAAATTATGTAAACTGGAGAGTTGAATTGCTCCTGCAAACTGCTGAGTAAACTGTTGAGCTGGAGGAGCTAATATGTACTTCATTTTAGTGGTGTAAGAAATTTTATCTGTGAGCATACTCCTTGAAAACATGGGCCTATCAGCATCTAGTCCACTTGGATGGGTCAGGAGTTGTCGGTGCGCTGCAATAATTAGTACTTACAGAAGCTTCTGAGATACAGAAGCACAAACATATCTACCTGCCATTGACTTCTACTCATGTTACTTCAGTTACACTTACGAGGCTCTTCAGGTTAAAAATATGCTGCATTAATTGTACTCCTCTTTTAATATGATTAAGATCCTGCATAATATTTAGACACGGTTTATCTGTTTCAACAGTTTTAACTTTGCTAACTCTTCTGTTCTTTCTATAGGCAATTAAAAAAGACATGACTGAAATTCTTCCATCTCAGTCAAATGGATTGATGAATTTTAATGGAGAACATTTATTCCAACCTTAAATTAAGTTTGGCAGACTGAAATCATTAATCTTTGCTTTGAAATTATGTACTGTAACGTGCACATTTAAAACCATACAAGTCAATCTTGTTATGAGGTGAATGTCTGAGTGATAATGCAGTTTTCTAGAAGCTGCCTTTGAATCTTTTAAATTACCTTTCCTTGGTTCATGACATAAACCATTAAGGATTTGCCCCAACAGAGAATGAAACCAACCTCAGTGTGACACTCCTTTGGCCAAAAGCAACCATTTTATTTTGAAAGGTTATTGTAAAAGATGATAGGCAAGAAATCTGATCTACATTTTCCATCCCACATAAACCTTAACACAGAGTTATTGCTTAAAGAAAGAATCAACTGCATTATCTGGTGTTATTCTGCTGGATTATTCAGTGACTCCTACGACCAATTTCCTTGTGAACATATTTGCAGTAGTTTAGCCTTTGGGGTGGAAATAATTTCATTTTAATATGTTTTTGGAGCAGTGCCAGAGTTACAGGCATTTTTTAGATGAGAGAATTCTACAAGCATGAAAGTGCATACCTTGAGATCCTGGGTTCTCTTTCTAGAAGAAAATAAGGAGTCTTAAAGAGCATTAAAGTGTTAAATCTTTCTGGTAGCCATCTTGGACTTTTTTATCACCTGCCAGGAGACCTGATAGTTGTTTTGGCCTTTACTGATGCTTTAAAGTACAGCACACTTAAGATGGATAGGGGATGAAAAACCACAGAGAATTCTCCCAAGCAGCTGCTGTTTGGAATACAGTGATCAACAAAACACATCAGTTGGGGATACCTCTGAAAGAAGGCAATCTCTGGGTTTGATTTAACAGTTTCAGCTGTTGTCACAGAATACTTGGCATCCTGTGAACATGAACATGTCTTTCTGGTAATAGCTTTTGAGGTTGTTACTGTTCCTCCACTGAGGTTCCTCCCTCTTTTCCCACTCAAGGTGAACTGGTGGTGCAAGTGTTCCATCTCTTGGTTGCACAGCTTCAGTTTCAGGTCTGTACTGAGCTGCAGTTGGTAGATAATTTATTATTACGGCCTAGAGGAGGTATGGAACTTTTCAGGCAATAGAGTACAAAGTAAAGCTGATTAAAGAACAAAAAAAAAAAAAAAAAAAAGACTAAGTTTTGCAGACGTTTGAAATGTATGCCTTGAATTTCCTTATGAAGAAAAAGGTTTTGTTTGGAAGGTTCTGATATTCTCTTTCAGAAGTCAGATGTAAAATCCAAAATCAGAAGTAAAAGAGAAATGCAATTGAGGAAAATGTGAAAGCTTTTAAATAAGCACTTGCCTGTCCTGCACACAAGAAAAGAAACATTAAATTTAATTTTTTTTATTTTTATTTTTCTATTTTTAGAAAGAAGTTAATTTTGGAGAATGGGCCTTTTTGTGTTAATCATTGGCTGTTCCATTATTAAACAACCACTTGGCACTGTGAATGTTCAAAAGGTTTCTACCGCTGAACTGTAGGATTTGTTCACACCAACAGATCACCAGCTGGATGCTTCCAGCGGTCACAGCACAGCCATGTTGTTTGAGGCCAGTACACTAAACAGGCAGTGCTAGGGAAGTCCTTTCATTTTCACTTCCACACAACTAAAGAATCTATCTCTTTGCAGGTATACCCCTTATTTAATGAAGTCCTACAGACCTCAAACTGAGTGCTAAAGCTTCCACTACTAATGGGGAGGGTGTCAACCCTTTAATTTCACAGGCACCACTACGGTATGATTGATTAGCTGTAGACTGTGGGAGTCAGAAGAGTTGCACTTGTAGGGGACTGTAAGTTTAACGTTAAACAAAAGAAATACATATTTCTTGTAAGAGCCTGAATGAGAGACACGGGACTCCAGGCGGCTCTTTAAAGGTGCTGTTTATTTCATAGATTGAAGTCACAGCGGTCATGGGTCGTGGGTGAACAGAGCCCAAACCTATAGCTGTCAGCATCAGCTTATAGACAAACCTGAAGCCGCTTTGGTTCTGGTTACAATGCATTACATAGTTTTCTTTACTGAACATCTTAATGCATAATAACCAATCAGTATCATACACAATACCTTTACATTTACCTATAGCCTATCACAACTACTATCATTACCATATTATGGTTAGTACTATCCAATCCCATCAAGTTAATATGTTACCTTTTAAGCTTAAAGTCGTTTTTCTGTTTTCTTGCAGTGGAAAATTCTTAGACCTCTATTCTACTTGGTACAAACATATTTTTGTTTGCCTATGGTTTTTCTCTTTACTTGGTAAAAACATCTTTTTGTTTGTGGTCAACATATCCTTTGCTCTAACCATAAAACCTCCTTCCAACTCGACTTAACCTTTGCCCAGTAACAACCAGCTCAGCAATCTTTAACTTAAACATCTTTCATTGTTCCATACCAAAACTGGCTTCCATCTCTATTCCACTTTAAGGTTCCACATTCAGAGAGCCCTCTGCTAAACCTACATATCTGTGAAACCTTTTTGTCAAACTTTCATGTTTCCCACCATTTTCTAAAGGGAATTCACAGCTAGTTTGTGTAAGTCTTAAAATCAGAAAAGTATTGTGCCTGTCAGCCTAAAAAGAAAATGTGGACTACAGCTTATATCAACCCTGAAGCTGGTCTCAAGTTTGTTCAATGTTTGAAAGACTAAGATATATCAGATTTCCGGATCATACGAAACAACATTTTCATTACTGCTTTATAAGTTTTGCTTATTTATCAATTTTATTGCTTATTCTTGTGAAATGAAAAATGATCCAACAAAACATCCACTAACAGTGACCCAGCTGTTTAACCTCAAGCTTCCCACTTCTATATTCATTCCTCATTTCACTCTCTAATACAATTACTCCTGTTTGGAATAGACAGTGATGAAATGATCTGGCCTTTATGTATCATTACTTGATTAGTTTTTTTGTATTTGCTGAAAAAAAAAATCAGTTACGGAACATTCTTATTAATATTAAAGTGCCTTTCCATGTCCTTCATGCTCTTTAGGACAGTTGCTATATAACAAAAAAGTATTTCCCCTTTCTTCTTCTGCACTACAGCTAAGTAAATTTTCATTAATAATTATTAAGTTTTATGACTTGTTAGAAAAAAGTTAGTTTAATCTGTATGAACATCTTCAGGTAAATAAATTTAGACCAAGGACCATTTATTATCATTTGTGTTGCCACAGTGGCTGGGGCTAAAGGAATTTTTTGACATTTTAGTTCTATATGAACCAGACTTACGATTACAAAAAATGAGACTTGGCTGCTCTGATGCAAAGAGGCATGAGATGGGGTTCATAATGCCAGTTTGGTCCCCTAGGATTTATTTCCTATGTTGAGATTCACAACAGCCACCATGCTAAATTCTCAAATACTTAAGACTGGAAGGAGGAATAAGATGTGTGAAATTCTGGCTCCGCCAGTAAACACAGTTTAAGTCTTTCTCAATCTGCAAAAAGTGTCTTAAGATAACCTGCATCCATATGCAGAAGTCCTTCTACCATTTCTGGAGCTGGGGTCTAATGCATGAGCAGTAGCCTGCCGGGATTAATGGCCAAATTTTCAGTGCTTTGGTTCTAAGCATTACCCAGCCCAAGTGTTTAAGCCCACTGATTCAGCTTCTCTTGGCTAAACATCTACCGCTGTAGGATGCCACGGCCACCTGGGCTAACATCAACCCTAAAGTAAGGGGAAGACCTTTGCTCTTCTAGACCCTGGAGGCTTCTGTGACAAACTGGAAAACTTCTGTTTTTATACACACGTGTGTGTGTGTGTATATATATATAAATATATATATAAATATATATATATAGACATATATGTCTAAGCAGTTGGCTTATTTAATTATCAACAAAAAGGATACAAAAAGTGAGTAGTTTAAGCTAATAAAAATTCTTCCTGCGGCAAAAAGATGTTACCCAACAGGTTGGGATGTTAAACTAATTTCTGCAAGATTTGTGGCTTATTTAGGAGATCCAATAAATGTAAGAGCCTTGAATACATAGAGAAGCAAAAGAATAATACATTCTTTGCATGTTTTCCTTTACCTCTTTTTGCTGGGACACGAAACCTTCAGTCTGTGATCACAGAAACTTCATCACCATCAGTGTAAAATCAGTATGGTAGGTCAGGAACAGTGTTCCCTATACAAAATAAAGGGCTTTTTTCCCTCTCTGGTGTCTTTTATAACTACTCTATGAAACTACTCTTTATTTTTAAACTTCAGGACATGTACATGACATCTTTTGTCATGTATAGGTCAAACCTATAAAGGTTTGACCACCTTTTCTTTAGTAAGGAACACATTTTAGAGAAAATTACAGCGTGTGAACTTTTTTGGAGTCCAGCTACTTCTCTTGACTGTTTCTTAGTACCTAAAGCAATATATTATTAGTATGCTTGCCCTGAAGCGTGACACTA
This sequence comes from Oxylabes madagascariensis, assembly GCA_013400675.1. Taxonomy (NCBI): domain Eukaryota; kingdom Metazoa; phylum Chordata; class Aves; order Passeriformes; family Timaliidae; genus Oxylabes; species Oxylabes madagascariensis. The sequence goes on along the minus strand of VYZR01053102.1, from coordinate 30,433 downwards.
ATTACTGCCAGTCATTCTACCCATGTTTATTCTTGACGTACAAGCAGCACCTTCTGCCAACCACATAAAGGCATCAGAATAAACCAGACATTACAGCAGCTTAATAGATCTAGTCATAGCAGGGTTCTTAATGAACTCTATATTCATGTAAATGTCTATTACACTTAAGGACCTCTGTCACGAATGAAAATCAGCTGAACAGAGTCACTAACTGAGACAAGAAGAAAGGTCACCTTGCGCCTTTGGAAGGTAAGGCTTGCACTTACTGTAGCAAGGCTGTGAAAATCAGATGGAAAACTAAACTAAAACTTATCTCATGGTATATTAGGGAAAAAGCATGATTAGAACCAGGCAGTGGGCACTAGGATAGTTCACATTCTATTTCTCCTGCTTGTTTGCTGTATGACAAGGTCTTTGGATTATTACCTGCAAAAATCAACATAAGACAATGTAACTGATGTCAAATGGGAGTCACAAGAATGAGCGTTTCAATTAATCATTCTGTAAAAGCTGGTATGGTGGCTCACCACAGTATTATTGAACTACCAAGCAGGTATAAAACAATGCTACTTAATGAACTGAGGAGATGAGGACTGAGTACTGCGGGAGAAAAACCAAAACAGTTGACTTCAAGACAGCGCAAGTCTTGGCTCATTAACTGAGTAAAGTATTTCACAATAGTCTCATAGATTAGAACAAGCCACTTCAACCAGCACAGCTGCTTGAATAGACAGTTACTACTATTGGTGCTTGCAGAATCCAAAACAATTCTGTTGCCTGTATCTCGACTTTTTACCCAAAGACTGGATGTACTTGGACATACAAATCAGCCTGCTGACATGGCAGACAGTCTAAAGTCATGACCATGTCTCACCCAACACACCAAAGGAAAACTCCTCCTTCACAGCCTCTCTCTCTCAAAATAGTCTTTATTCTTATTGATAAGACTGGAATACAAAATTTAACTCTGTGGGCACCATGATTGGGAATATGTGTCTCTGTCCCTCTGGATATAAGGTTTCATGTTCCTGAGGAAAGCCAAGAGATAAGACAACTCCCTCCAATACTGCTAGAGTGAGACAGACTGAACTCTGGTGGATCCAACTGGACTCTCTTGCCAGGAGGACCTCACATGATGAGGGTATTGCTCTCACGGCTCCTATTATTGGTTTCCTTCAGCAACAGAACTGCCCTATAGCTGTACTACAAATTAGGATCTTCTAAAAAACCTTTCTGGCTCTGAAGCCACAGAACAGTAGCTCTTACTAACTAAACTTTAAAAAAAAAAATCTGTAAGACACAGTTTAAAGGACAAGAAGATGAATAACTTACATGCGACTGCAACATTAAGCATCTCAAGGCTGTGATTTTTCAAAAATAAAGTACTAGAACAAAACATCGTTTTACTAGGTAAAGAACTTCTCTTATGCCAAGATATCGACTGCATTGTTTGTGCAATGATGGATGAAATTACTGATCATTGCCCAAAACCAGGCAGACAATCTCTAGCAACACAATAAACACCTTGCAACACGGAACACTAGATAAGGGTATGTACAGGTATATGTACAGGTAGCACTTGTGATATTGGTAAGCCCTTTCAAACTGATTCAGAATGGAGACTCTGTATTTTGCCTTCAGGAATGGCTACAGCTACAGCTGGGACCAGTTGCTTCCTTCTGCCGTGAGATGTGGCATTTTATTGAAATGAAAAACATTTTCTTACTTTTTGACCCGTTTTAGTCAAGCTTCCCCCTACACACATAGATTATTTGAAGAATCCATTTAGCATGTAATTTCTCTTTCCCAGAGGCTGTGCAAGTGTTAGAATGGAGAAGAAAGCTTTGACAGGTACAGGTTGCAACTAAGAAATGCTGTGAGCTGGTACAATGCAATTAATGCCCTGTGAGATTGCCATTGGAAACTGCCAGATCCACTCACCTATAGATTAACAGTGTTTCAGGTGTTGAGACTTTACAAGAAAAGTTCCGGACTTTTCAGAACAGGTGTTTTTGTGTTTTGCTCTGTTTGGCTTTTTCCAGGTGTGAAAGCAGCAATCCCACTACAGCGTTGTAGAAATAGCTTGGAGTTGGAGTAGATTTGCTCTTTGACTATTTTGATAAGGTCTTTATTCTGTTTCCCCTGCCTTATCTGTGTGGTCTGTAACATTTTCCTCCCTGAAAGTACAACACAGTAACAGGAAGAGCAGGAACTGAAACCTGCAAAATGTTGTCTTTGGGTGGCATTAGCAGTCTGCAGACCTTAGTACACTACACATGACCTGACAAACTCTATTTCTTCCCCACTCTACCATGCATGTTCATAAGCAAACAAAACAGTTAGACATAAACAGAAGCTGTGATATATATACCAAACAACAGAAAAAAAAATTATGAAAACAAACAAAAAATTACTAAGAGATTGTTTTAATGACAGCTATTAACTAATGCATCAAGGAAGAAATCCCCACTCTTGGGTAAATTACTTCAAATGCGCAAATGAAATAAACTGCTGATCAGGATAGAAATGTAAGGTTTTTAAGCTTCTTTTAACTAAGTAGGTGTTCCCATACGTACAGAAAGCATCTGAGATTTTCATGTGAGATCAAACATAAGAAAAGAGAGTGAGAGCAAAATGCCTATGATGCTGACTAATTCAACATGATTTTGTGTAACGCTCAAACTTGCAACTGATTTATTGTTTTCTTTTGGGAAAAGGCTGTCAAATGAGGCAGGCACTAAAGTCACATTTTTGCTCTTTAAACCTGCTTGTTACTAGCATTCATTCCTGCAGGAGAACCGAAATCAAATGCAGTACGTTTCCCACCTGTAGCTATGAGACTTCTGATTTTGATAGCTGTAAACATCCTTATGTACTTATTTTGTAGTGTTGCTGTTTTTTCCCCTTCTACAAGAAAGAGAGCATTTTCTAGAAGTCCTTCTTATTTTTTCTTTGCACCTTTTACTCAAGGCTACTAGCATGCGAGGTGAACTAACTCTTTAAATAATTTAACCATGAAAACACGCACATCAGGCCATCTGCTGCTACAGCTCAAGAAACTCCAGCATTTCCGACGGCAGCTGCTGACTACACAAAGGGCAAACCAAGAAAAGAGGGACCCAGAACCTCAAACCTGCAGTAGGTACTCTGACCAAGGCAGGGAGCTCTTCTCAAGTGCCACCGTAGGCATGCCAACATCATCTCACAAACGCAAATAACTTTTCCTAGCAATTGCGACGCGCTCGGTTATTTTGCGGCGATGGCTGTGGCTCGGTGCGCGCATCCCCGCGCAGCCGGGCCCCCCGGCCGATCGCAGCGCGGGCCCCGGGGCTCCACCGTCCCGGCCCGAGGGTCACTCACCATGTTCACTTCCGAGACCACGTCGATGCTGGCGATCTCTATCCGCATGCCCACATCCACGGGCGGACCTGCGGGGGGAGCGGGAGGCGGCGTTAGCGGACCTAGGGGGGCCGGAGCGCGGGTCGGGGGGGCACGGGCGCCTCACCTCCGAAGTCGGGGCGGAGGCGGATGTCGTAGCCTTGGAGCAGCCCGTCCACGGTATCCTTCACGTAGGACATGTTGCTGGGCCCGTCGGCGCTGCGGGAAGAAGCACAAGCGGGTTAGGGGGGAGGCGGCCGGGCGGCCCCGCGCCCGCCTCCCTCCCTCCGCCCGCACCCCGGCGGCGTTCACCTGCGCGCCGCGCA
>VYZR01053102.1:8243-25795 GCA_013400675.1 Oxylabes madagascariensis | reverse complement strand
CCGCCGCGGGCTGCTGAGGGCGCGGCGGCTGAGGGCGCGGCGCCGCAACAGGTGCCGCGGGAGCCCTGTGGGCGGCGGGGCCCCGCGGCTGGCGGCGCACAGCGGGACCGAGACCCCCGAGCTGCCGTGGGGAAGGGACTGCCACCGCCCAGGCTCACCCCCGCCGCTGGAGCGTCAAGAGACAGTGAATAATTGTTGAGGGCGCTTCGGCGTGAAGATTCCCCTCGATGTTATGTTAGCCATGAAGTGAAAGGGGCATGGCAAATTGGACAGAAATGGCACGTTTTGGTGTAGGTAGCGTTCTGCCGAGCGGCGGAGGCTTGAGGACGCGCCCGCCCCGCGGAGCGCTCGGAGCTCCCGCAGCGGGCGGGTGGCGGGGGCTGCCCCGCAGCGGTACCCACAGTGCCCCTGGTAACTGATTTTTAGTTACAAGTTTTTAACCAATATAATTGATCTTGCGTTTAGAGCTCAATTTTCTTCTTCTTTTTTTTTTTTTTTTTTTTTTTTTTTTTTTTTTTTTTTTTTTTTTTTTTTTTTTTTTTTTTTTTTNGGTTTTTTTTTTTTTTTTTTTTTTTTTTTTTTTTTTTTGTTTCAAACTCTCGGAATGGAACCTGACCTCTCTTGTGCATTATTACACAGTGACTGATCGGAGCCCTGTGAACAGTTTATGGCTTTGCCGGTGCCGCTCGCTTTCACTGCACCGTAGCGCAGCAGAAATAACATTTATCCCTTTCAGGTTTAACCCATCTCCTCTTCACAGTCCTGCGTGCGGTGCCCTTGGGATACGTATTGGATGCTTTTGAGTCTGCTACAGCGTCATGCAGACTCGTTTCTGAGAAATGGCAGACTTGGTGATGTTTTTTGTAGCTGAAATATGCTATGATATTTGAAAAATGCTGAAATATTGATACAGTTTGTGACACATTCTAGTTATAGTTTCGAGCATCTATTGGAGCAAATTTTTGAACAATGCATTTTTCTATGAAAATTTGTCACTCTTGGAGAAGGAACACAACATGCTTCCTGAGCAATTACTATGGGAGTCTTTCGTCTCACATCTGCTTTCTCCAACCATAAGTGTACAAGTTTATGAAAATAATTATTTTATTAGTTCTTTGTAACGGTGTGTAATAAATATTTTCAATTTTCTTTAAGGTGCTTTATATTTTTTTCTTTTCCTTCTAGTTCAGTAATTAGCTGCTGAAAGATGTGACCTCCCAGCTCAACTTGAGACTACTTTAGGATTGCTGTTTGGAAAGAGTTTTGTTCAATTATAATTGGTGCGGCTTGGGTAGAGCACTTGAAAAATATATTAAAATCCTACCTATAGTTGTCCGCCAAAAAGTATCTTTTTAAAGCGTTGTATCAGACACAGCCATCATAAAGTTGTTGGTTCTTCTGACGCAATGAATTAGGATTTACCATGGAGCTTTATAGTCCCTTGTATGTCTTGATGGTATGTAGCATTACATTTAGCTTTGTCATAAGCCATATGAAAGTCAGATATGCCTGTATTTAAGGGAGACCACACGGCTCCACGGCTTGCCAAAATCTGTCTTAAGGCATAAGTGCAGGGGTATATTCTATTAGAATTCTTAATCTGCTGCACATTTCAGGGCAGCTTTAGTTCAGATGAACTGTAGTCTGGCCCCTGGACTGAATGCCCATTAATGGTTGAATTGTTTTAGGTGAATTTCTGACCTTACCATCTGGTCTGAGAAGGCATGAACAAAGCCTGTCCTGCAGGTCTCCTGCAATCAGGGATGTCTCAGCCCAGCAAATATACTTCTAGGAGGGGTGAGGATGTTATTGGCAAGCTGGTTCCTCTAAGAGCTCTCCTAGCCAAGCTGTCCTGGGTTCTGGAGACCAGCCTTGAGCTTCCTCTACTGAACATCCCAAAAATATGACCCAAAATGTTGAAATTCAACTCCATTTTGTACAGTTTGATTACTGGGGGACATCTGGGCTTTAAACTTGGGTTTTGAAACAACTGCAAATATCCTGCAGTGTGGAGACAATACTGAAAAGATCCCTCAGTAGTGTGGGCTTGGGAACAAAGAGATTTTTATGATACTTTTAATAACCATACAAAGGAGGAGCTGCATGGCATTACACTGCCAGAGCAGGGGGGATGAGAAGGATTTCACTTGCCCTATGGTGAAAATGAAGGAAACATATCTGAGACCCGTTTTCCATTGCTTTCAGGACTGAAAAAGATAAATTATTATCAGCAGGGCTTCCACTCTCACACATGTTGCTCGCTGAAGTAATCAATGAATTAAGAATTTGAAGTTCTGCTCTCTTTGCAGATGATCTGTTTCTAGGAGAGTATAGTGTGCTTTTCCATGCCACCAATGTGGAAGAATTCTGATGTAACTTTGATAAAAACACTCCATGTGAAATAGTTTTTGCTTCAGGATCTCTTTAACAACCTGTTGTACAAAGAACAAAGACATCCAAAATGAATGACTGTGGGGAAGAGGCTAACAGTTAAATATTATGACTATTGTTTACAAACATTTTCTAAAAGCTTATACAGATGCCAAGACATAGGGTGATCTGTTTTTGACATGTGCTTCAAATAGCAGCAGCTTCTGCAGTCAATAAATTCAACTCAAAACACAGCAGTGTCTTTCCATCCACTCCAGTGGGATTTGCTCAACCACTCAGGTTGAGTTAAACCCGATGGGTACTCAACACGGCTTTTGGGCATCTTGGAATTTGCTGAGCACCCCAGAATATAGGCAACTAAGTAGATGACTAATTTGCAGTTTTGGAAATCAGGCTGCTTAGTGTCCAAAGTTCTAGGAGCTTAATCTGGAGAATTTTGCCACTATTTTTCAATATTTTCTCTTTCTCACCTCTGAGATATGTGGTTTAAACCTGTGTTATTTAATAAGACTGGAGATAACACAGCTGCTATACCAAGAAAAGTGCATGTCTTCTGCATGGAAGTGTCTACCTTGACAGAAATAATTAAATATTTCTATTGCTGTTACCTTTCCTGTACACTCTGTCAGTGAAATGAGCTCCCACAGCAGAGCTACTACCCTGACCCATGTGTGCTATTTAATGATGACACCAGCAGCATGCTGAGGTGGGATGCAGGCAGCTCACAGCCTATCGGAGCTGTAACCCTGTTGTACCAAACCCAGCTTGGTTTTCAAACACCTGTGGTGGCTTCAATTTCTGCTCTTATGGTCTTTTATTATGGTTATTTTCTCATACTGTTGTTCAATAAATTTTCTTGAAACCATTGCTAATGATAGTGCCAAATTTCCTTTCCCAATCACTTCTACTCTGGGTTTAGTATATATAGGGCCAATGAGATAGACAGCTTATAAATAAGATTTTTAAAATAATTTTTCTGGTCTCTGTCAGAGAAGACAGACCTTTTGGGGGAATAGTATCATATTTGTTAAACATATGTAAGCACTAATAAATTAAACCAATTGAAATCCACTAGTCCTAACATATTAACCATGACATTTTTTTCCTATTCTAAGGCATGTCAAATGCTTACCAGAAGCAAGACAAAAAATCATAAAGCATGATGCAGAAAATATCCTGGGCCAAACACATGTTCATTTTTTACTTTCATTATGTTTAAACGTTCAGGAAGGAATCTTTTTTCTTACACAAATTAATGTTTCCACTTTATTAAATACCTTTTTTGCACTGCTCATTTTAATTTGGCATCAGAAAACGCACACCATACAAAGATAACGTCCTGCTCAGATAATGTTGGCTAATTAAAAAAAAAGCAAGATCACTGAAAAAAGGGGAAATTTGGAAATTCGGAAATTCTTTCTGTGTCCCACTAGATAAGATCTGTAGGGAGCAAGACTACAAGTTTTAAAGAAATAAAGGGGAAAAATGCAAAAATGATGGCAATGCAATCTCTCTCTCATGATAATTTGTGCCTTCTTAAAAGTAGAATGAAAGTAGGTGTCTCTGTGCTTCTGATCAAAACAAAAAAGAGGAGCTGTGTCCCTCATACTGTAGGCTTTGTATGTGGAGGTGATGACTGAAAATATTAATATTTGTGATACTGGTTTTGAGAAACTGCAAAAAAGGGACTTGCAGACCCAGGATACTCATAATCTGTGTCCAACTGGAACTGCTGTGTGGATTTTTCATACTACATACACAGCTGAAAGAAAAATGAGAATTAAGATGGGTACACAGTTTTTTTTACTTGGCAGGTGACATTTTGCAGTAATTATATCAATTATATAAGTTCAAAATTTTAGATCAATTTTTTTAACAATTAAACTGAATGATTGGGTTTGAAAACTATGAAGTGAAACCTTGGAATTGTGGAATAACTCCCTATGCAGGTAAAAAACAAATCTTGTTCATATTTATACATAAAGAGGCAGGTAACAAAATAGGTCACTTATTTCATCTGCTTAGTGATAGCACTACTGTTGTTTTACATCTACAGTAATCCCTTGAGTCAAATAGAGCTTGTGAGCCATCTTCTCAAATGACAGAAAACTGCAAGCTGGAAGTACTTTTAGTGTGCCTTGGGGATTTCAGTGCAGCAGCAAAGCTGCACTAACGACCAAGAAGAGCTGAGGACTGACATGCTGAACTTGTGCTTTACCCTGGGATCTGTAGACAGTGTGATACTGCTACACACTGAGGGGACCACCTCACCCTCACACGTGTTTCCCTTTCCTTTGGGTCTCTCGGTAAGCCGTCACTCTTATCTCAGGAAAGAAGGTGGTACATATTATATCCTCTTTGTTCTCTGTTTTCATCCCTCTTTTTATACGCTGTAAAGATCAATTAAGATCATTATAGTGCATGTTCTACTTTGTTTTAAAATGAAATGCTTAGGACAGTTCTCTTAAGGCATTAATAGTAAATATCAAAACTATGAAACAAAGTTACTCACCTTTAATAGTAAAAATGAGAAGAGACTGTATGAGCTATAGGATTTTCTCCTGTAATATCTCTAGCCAGGATAATTTAGTGAGTCTTTATCATGTCAGATAAACCTCTGTACTACTCATTTAAAACCCCTTTTTAGATTTCCCAGCTTTTTGTCTAGACCACCATTCAACATCCATTGTTAACATTAGAGAGTTTGCTTCCTCTCTAAGATGTGCATGCCCAGCACTGCATCCCCAATGACAGAAAATCCTACAGCAGTACATTTTCTTTGCCCTCCCTCCTCACCACCTATGGGAAGCGACCTTGCTTCAAAGTCCTTCATCCCACATGTGAAAGATTCAGAAGCTCCTTCTGCCTCTGTTTCTGGCTCAAGAGAAGTAGTAGGGGCTAAAGAGTAAGGTCTTTGTGCCAGCTGCTATAGAGATTTATCAAAAAAGACAACCTTAGCTTCAGAGAACAAACCATGCAGGGTAAGTAAGGAAGACAAGCCACAAGTGTTCAGGCAGACATGAAGAAGGTGAAGGCAGCAGTTTGTATGCATTTGTATAGTTTTAATGGACATATTAACTACAAGGAGTCAGTCGTCTTAAATGTGTTGGAAAAAGGAAGGCAGTTGATGGCAGCACTGCAGAAGCTGGTTTTATGGAGGTATTTAGAGAACAGAGACATATGAAGTATGATACTGTTTTGATTTCTCTTAAAAGGTACTTCAGATGCTTCCTTTAATACAGCTCCTAAAATCTGAGTTTTGTCAGTGGAGACTGTATGTCAGAAGCGGGACAGAAAGAGTTAACACCTGATGCTCTATCCTGGAGAAATTGAGCATGTTTACCTTTTGATTACAAGCAGCTCCCTTCATTTTAAGAGGCTGATGCAAACTGTGGCAAGGTGCTTATACATTTGTAGGACTGAGAACTTTGCTTCTGTGCTTTTTAGGCCTGCTCCTGTCTTGATTTGTACGGGGTTTCTTTAGCTTAAAAAATGAAACACTGTTAGTGGAATGGCTTAGGAATTATTTTTCTGATAAATGGATAAATTTTACACAGCTTTGCCTTTTCCTTGCTTTCTGAAGCAGTTCACTGCAAATCCCTATTTAAATTATCAGGTTTTACGAGTAGTATTCTCATACTCACAAGCATTTTACCACACAGAGCCACTAGAATGCAATGTGTCTCTGTCCCATTTCAGTGATGTGATGCACTCACTACAAACACTTGTGAATGTGAGTCATGTAAATAAGAGCCTAGCTTGTTTTCTTCTAGCAATAAGGAGATAGCATGGCTGAATTTAGTCACTTATGCAATTTCTCTGGAGATATCTTCCATAAGTGTGTAGCTCAGAGAGTTCCTTTCTCAGGAAGAACTAAGTAAAAACTGGATCAAAATATAATTTTCTTTGAGAAAAAAAATATACATTTTTGCATTATATACTCTCAAGAAATTTTGAATTAAAATGTACTTCTGAGCAACTTGGTCTATCTTTAAGGTTAATGCATCTAAGAGACGAAAATGAGCTTGGCTCTGCAGTTGAGCAGGAGGTAGGCTACTCAACTTTCTCTTCCAATTTCAAGTATTTTGTGATCTTGTGGATTTAACAGGTGGTAACATTGCCTTCTGCCTCTACTTCTGGTTTATAATTCTTCCATAGAAATAGTAGTTCCAGTTCCTTTATAATCTTCAGTAGCCTCTGCTTATTTGGTGTGTTATATTGCTGAGAAGATTGAAGATCGTGGTTAGTTGTTCCTCAAAACTAGTTTTACATTAGCAGTTTTGGGGTTTTGACTTAAATCTGATTTGTGATGAAAACTGGTGCTGAACACAGGCCTTTTCTATTGGCCACCACTTCCAGTTTTAAAATTAAATCTACCCCAAAGTATTCTTAGTGCACTGAAGACCCAGCCTCCAAATCACATAATCCTCAAACAGCCAAATTCAGTACAAAAGGAAACAGACATTTTTGTTGAGATTTTATAGTACTTTTTTTTTTAAGAGGTGGTGCCTATATATGGTAAAACCATAAAAAGGGAAAGCTAGAACAGAGCCAAGAATGGGCATCACAAAGAGAAACAGTTCTTTATCTTGCTGTTGCACCTGCCTCATGAAAGGTAGGCATTTTATATTTCCACTCATTACCAAGGTCGTCTGCTAATTCCAAAGATGGAGGTGACAATAAGAAAAATTTGCATTGTATTTCAAGAATATGTTTACAAATATGTCACCTCTCACATTTAAGATTGAGTTTTATGGAAAGAGAAAAATATAACAATAAAACCTGCCAGACTGAAAACTTGCAGGCTGATTTCTTTGATGATGGCAAATTCCCCTGGAATTCTGTTGTCAATTTACAGCCGTGAAAATGACAGCATTAGGTATCACCATGCGCAGTCATACCTACGGCTAGGAGAAAACAAAGTGGGCATGATTTTAACAAATGAAATTGTCCTACACACCAGCTGCTTGCACACTCCTTTCTTGTCTCAGGAGCACATTTGAAAAGTGAGACAGATGCTTCTGGCTTGCTGAAATAAAGAGCACATGTGAATCTCTTCTGCTGGGAATCACTTTGTCATCAGGGAAGTGTAAGACAACAAGTAATTTTACTTATCTCTTTAAGTGATGCAGGGGTGCAGGTCTAAAATTCATGATTTATATATGTCGTGTGGGCTGGCAGCAGTCACTGGAAGCAGTCCAAATACTGTGAAATGGATTGCGCCCTCTCATTTTTGCTGCTTTTAACCAGTTGAAAAAGAACCTTAAAATAAAGGCTAAAATAAGTGCAAAGTTAAGACTTCGAAGTAAAAAAGAAATTGAACAAAAAGACAGAGAACTGGTAAAGATGTTCCTCAACCAGATCACAGAACTGCGATGCAACTAGGTTTTTTTGGCCTCTGTTGGTATCTCTTCCCACTGCAGTGGCAGGCACAGGGGCACAAGGATGCTCCCATGGATAACAGCTCTGAGAAGAGGTGTTCAGGAGGGATGTTTAAATGGCACGGGGTATTGCTTTATTCACTGTTCATACATTTTGGAAAGTCCTGAACTTTTTATGGCTGCCTTTAAACCCAGCTCAGAGGACGAAACTATCGTGACCTCTCTTTTAGAGCAATCAGCAGCATGTTACAGCTCAGGAAGCATTAAAAGGTGAGATAAGGGATGCAGGAGCATCCCTTTGTTTCCTTGAGCTTCTCTTGAGCAGCATCAAGCATATGTGTGATGTCAATATTAGCTTCAGATAGTTCTTAGTACCATTTTGGGACAGAAGTGAATAGAGGTTGAAAGAAGATTTAGTTTTGTGTGCAGAAGAGGCCAAAAGAACAAGTATCAATATATTAATAAATTGGAAACCTTTCTCTGTCATCTTTTCCTACTGTAAGGGATGGTTTTGAAATCCTTCATGAGTTGACTGAGTTGAGGTCTCATATTCTCAACCTCTTTGTTGTGTCTTCCTTTGTCTTGCTAAATGTCTCCTTAAGTGGCTTGTTCTTTGATTCAAAATGTTTCTCTCCCTTCAATGGTACATTAAGGCTTAATTTTTACTTCAGCTCTGGACATTATCAAGGTTTTAATTTCAGAATATCTGCAAACTATGTTTCAGTGAGAGGTGCTAGGCCATATGAGTGGCAGACAAGTCAAATTCCTTTTCATTCCCCTTTCAGAAAGCAAAATGTTGCCTGCCTGTAGTCAGATAGGGAACTGAAGAATTAGAAAATTTGTATAAGAGGATTAAACCACAATAATGAGGCTATAAGAAAACAAAGCATTTTAAATATAAAGAAAAACCCAACAGTATAGTAAATTAGGAACTCAGAATGAAAAATGCAATCTTGTTCTGATCCAGAATCACCTGCATAAATGGCAGGGTTTTTGTTTACTTCAGTGAGTTTTGGAGCAGGACCTAAAGACCCTAGTATCTAAATCATACATAAGTCAGGGTAGATTTTTACTTCTTCATTTTGGATAGGGAAAAAAATCACATATTGCTTTGGGTTAATAAGACAGCAAAAGCACCTTATCCATCCTCTTAAAACCATTCATTTTGTGAAGTCTGCGTCCTGGAATAGTGTATTTCTCTCTGTTAAATATTCAGCTTCCTTTTTGTCTCTTGGATTTTCCACCCACTCATTTTCACCATCAGAAATGAAGTCTTCATTTCTCATGTCTGAGTGGGCTAAGAGGTGATGGAGGTGATGGTGGAGGCCTGCTCACAAAGACAGGGTATTTCTCAGATAGTGTTAATCTCATGTACTCTCATATCTGTGTCCAGCAGAGAAATACTTAGAAAGCTGATTATGTATTAAACATTTGAAATGAGACACAAAGTTGACTATATGTCTAAACTACTAAGGACATGGGTATTGGTTAAATACTGACGTATTTGGTAATAATACTTAGTATTTCTATACCTTACATTTTTAATTCACTCTGAGCATTTGAACTAATTAATGCCTTCCAATATCCCTGCAATATGTGGAAGTCTTTTCTAAAATTTGAAGAACAGGAAATTCAGACATGGAGGTGTGGAAATCAAAATTTTAAATGCAGGTTTGGGTGTTCACCTCCACAAGGTCTGTGTCAGTCTTATGTATAAATTAATGCATGTAGAATGAGCTACACTTGTTAGAAGATTTGGCCTAAATGTCTTATCCAAGGTCACAGAAATCAATGGCAGAGCTAAGAAAGGATCTGAAGAGTGCATCTTTAAAGGTAAAAAGCAACTGAGGTATAAAACTATTTCTGTTTTTAAGTGCATTATGCCCTGTGAATTTTATAATTATAATAGTGAATTTTTTTCATGCTGTCCTTGAAAAATTCAATCTAGTACATAAAAGACGTGAAGTGCTTCAACTGCATTGGATCAAGCCCATGGTGCAGACAAACCAGGACACTCTGTGACTGTGTCCAGGAGTTTATATTGGTACCGTTGCAAACTACTTACAGTGGACTTGTTGCTGCACATCGATTACCTATTGATTCATACACTTAGGTAAAAGCAAAAGGGTATTGCACTTGGTCAATTATTATGCTTCTTTCACTCTCTATAAAAGCAGACTACCTTCCCTCCATAAGAAATACTCCAAGGATAAGAAATACTCCAGAAATATTCAAAAGGGTGAGGAACTCCTCAGAGGCTCTGGACCCACCTGGTCTAACTTTGAGGCTGTGCTTTTTTGGTGCTTTTTGGATCAATGACTTCTAAAAGTCACTTCCAAGCTGAATCATTGTGTGGAAAGGGGAAGAGGTAGAGACTATGCAGTGGATACATATGGAGACTGTTCACTGTGCAAGAGGTGAGCTAGCTCCCCATGTAGTTGTAGAATGGGATTAGCTCCCTCTTCCCTACCACTGAGGACATGGGTGGGCCCCTGCTAGGCTACTCACTACTCTCTGGGTGAGTAGTGAAGATCTGGGAACTAGTTATGGAAAGTGGCTAACAAATACCTTGTCTTGTCAAATGGTCTTAGCTGCCATTGCTGCCAGTGGGAGGGAACAGCACACTGTGCTACCCAAGCAGTTCTCAGTTCCTTGCAAATGATACTCAGGAACACGTCAAAATACTTGAGAGAAGTACGTCTTAATTTTTTCTCTTTTCTACCTGCTCATCTTTACAGTGTTTTCTTCACCTGATACCTTTGTATTGATGCCTATAAGACAAAACCGCCCACCTTGTGCTGCCCACTGCTGCTACAGTGCCTTTTACTTTCTGAGGATATGAAATTTTTCATCAGTAACTTTGAGATGTGAGTAATGCCACTCCATACAACAACCACCAGATGGTAATGAAGAGCAGACTAGTTGCGTGTATTTTGTAGATTTAGTGTATTACCACAATGGCAAATTTTGCTTTTACAAGCAGAGCTTATAGGTTTAAACACCAGTTTATTCAGTTGTTTACCTCTGGCCAGTCTGCTTGGCAGCTCTGTTTGCATAAACCCCCCAATCATTCTGTTTGCTTTTATACTAAAATATGTGAAAGGGAATATTCTCTACCTAATGCAAAAATACTGATATTATTATTTAGTACAAAAATGTTCTCATTATAAGGAAGGTTTTGACTATATTTAGTGTACCACCATATGAGCTATCTGTTGTAAGAAGGTAGATGCAGAACGCCTTTAATGACTGTATTCTTGCTTCTTCTGCTGCCATTATATTTCTCCAAATGTTATGAAGGATGTACCTCTTTCAAGGTAGAAATGAAAGTCTGTTACTGTGAGTGCTTGACGTCAGCAAAGAGAGCAGTGTTGAGAAATGAATCAAAGCAGAGTTCTTAGCTGAACATCATTGTCAGTGAAGAGGTGGTGTTGAGCACAGCTCGCCAACCCCTGGCATGGCAACATGAGGGAAAGAGCAGCATAAACAGAGCCTCTTAAGTACTGCTAGCCCCAGACTTTTGAGAACCAGAAGTCAGCCTCACAGGGCTCATGAGATTCAGAAATCTCAGTTTTACTTTCCTGCCTGCAGGATTTTGGGTTCTTTATGTAGTACTTGTAAACCATCTAGGTAAATTTTTAGGTTTTTCCTGGCATTATACAATCCAGAGATTTTACAACTTTTTTCTTTCCTCCTTTTAAAGAAAAATGATGCTCCTCCTCCTTTGGTGCAAGCCAGGCACCAAGAAGGCAGGAAGAAAATCACTGGAGCTGTTGCCAATGGCTTCACTGTGAGTCAAGGGCCAGACCTGTGGCTTCCATGGAATATTTAAGTCATTCCCCAGGTATCTGCCCATGACTCATATACTTCAGGGATTAGTATCTACATTAGATATGGAATGACTGGGAACAATGAAGCCTTCCAGGAAGGCAGTTTGTTGGTGCATCTTCTCTCTTGTTCCTTCTGGGAGCAGTTGCCAGCAGCAGGTTGCAGCTGTCTTAAAACCAGTAGGCAGAGCAGCAGGCTCTGCCTGAAAGCAGGAATCTGAAGGAGACTGCAAGTGGGAGCATCCAGCCTTCCTCCCCTCTCCTTCTGAACTATGGCAGCCCCCACAAACATCCCCTGCCTCAGCCCCCTGCCTCTCTCTGCCCTGCCTTTCACTTCTGAATGCTGCAGAAAGTTTGCAACTGTTGCTTGCGGCAGCCAAAATTTTTGACACATTTTGCATTAAACGTGGGAGCCCTGACAGGGAAAGGCAGGATACAGGGCAGTAGCTTCCCAGATTCCTCCCCGCAACCTTGGCTGGCATGTCCTTCACCTCAATGAAAGAGAGACAGGTTTTTATTGCCTTCATTAAAATCTGCATTTCTCTCTGCATGAAGAGGTTTTTCTTATCTTATTTTTCTGGGGATGCNGAATGCTGCAGAAAGTTTGCAACTGTTGCTTGCGGCAGCCAAAATTTTTGACACATTTTGCATTAAACGTGGGAGCCCTGACAGGGAAAGGCAGGATACAGGGCAGTAGCTTCCCAGATTCCTCCCTGCAACCTTGGCTGGCATGTCCTTCACCTCAATGAAAGAGAGACAGGTTTTTATTGCCTTCATTAAAATCTGCATTTCTCTCTGCATGAAGAGGTTTTTCTTATCTTATTTTTCTGGGGATGCCCATTTTAGAGATAGAAATCTCCTTGATTCCCCACTTTGCCACTGAGGACATGACTGCAACTTGTCCTGATTGCCCTGGCTGCAGATGTGACGTGGGTCAGTGCCAAATGATATGTGTGTGTGTGCTGGGGAAGTATTGGGGTCAGATGAGAAAGAAGAGATGAAAGCACATGAATCCTCTAGTGCTTTCTTCGTGACAACACTTTTTGCCCCAAATTGCAGTTCCTGCAGTGAGTGCTTCCACAAACACATTTCCATTACAGCGTGTAGAGTAGAGGTCCCCTTAAATATGAAGCTCACAGTTTACCTCCTTAAACATCCATGTGTCAATCACTATAATCCATATAAATCTTCTTGCAATCAGTAATAGCAATATATGCATGCATATATATATATACACGTATATATATATTTGGTACTCAAAGGATTTTCTAGTCTTCTTCTAAGCAGGCAAGGACATATGTGTTAAAATAACCATGGTACTGTAGAGCAGTCTTGTAAATACCATATGTCAGAGGAAAAAATACACAGCTAAATGCATGTCGGCATCAGCTCCTGCAGTTTCGTAGGAGTTCTGGCCATGGAAGTGAAGCAAAGCTGGGCCAGCTGAAGGTTCAGTTTTACATAGAGCTTATGCAGTGCTCTGAAAAGACAGATGAGGAGGTGACTAAAAAAGTGACCTGGGACTCAGCAGACTGGAATTAAGCTCCTGTTTCCTGCAAATTTCTTGTATTGGAAGCAGTTACATTTCATACGTTGTGTTGCATTGCCCCTAGAGCTTTTTGTATCTCCATTCCCAGAAAAACAGAAATAACAGTATTTTCTTTTATCCAGTCCTTACTTATTTTGTTTATCTAGACTGTATTCTTTAGAGAGGTAAGTGCACGGGTAAAAACTTTGTGATCAGATACTGAAATAGGAACCTGGAAAGAAAACTTCTAGAAGTGCATCAGAAAAGGGAACCACAGGGAAAGCTGGAACTGGAAGAAGAGCCAGAAAGAGCTTATGCATCTATCTTACTGTTCTCAGAGCAGAACATAAGGTTCAATCAATAGACCCAAAATCTACATTCCTTAAACGTAAGCACATCACTAGAGGTGCAGTCAAGGCCCACTGTGTCCTGGTATCCCCACTGATTGAAAACTCTTCCCTGAACAGGTAGTACAGACTTTCCCTGTACTCCAGATCAAAATTTTGATAAAGCCAAGACACGATCTCTTTAATCAGTGTGGATGTTGGAGAAGAAGGGAATGAAGACACTTTAGTTAGTACAGTAAAGGTATGCATATCTTTTCTCGGTCATCTGCCAAAGATGGGATCAGGGTATGCATTTTCCAAAGAATGGCTACTCAACTCCTGATTTTTAAAAAAGGATGTATGTGAAGACAAGTTGTTTTTTCAAGACTGCAGGAAATTCTACTGATATGGACAGAAACTAAAAAATCCCAGAAATCAACAACTTAGCTATTTAGATAAAGAAACATTGAGGTACTTGGCAGTGATCACAGTTTTATCATCTCTTTTCTAAGAGTTAGAAGTTTTTAACTATGCAACACATAGCAGGGCATTAAAGATTTTCACAGCCTTTTCAATATTAGCTTGTCTGTCTTCATGGATTTGATGCCAAAACTAAATCAGGTAAAAATCAGCTGAATAATTAAATCTGCTAGAGGAAAGCATGGAACTTACAGGTTTACAAAAGGAAAAAAAAGAGCCAAACCAAAAAATACAAACCCGTAAAGGTTAGATAATGACTAACATAAGAAAATAACTGACTTCCTTTTTTTCCCACTTAATCTTATGGTAAAGTAGAAATGAGAAGAGTGATGAGAAAATCTGCTTCTCTGTGTTGTAACAAATAAAAAATGATTAAGCTATACTTAAGATCTATAGCTTTGGATAAATGTGCTTTTGAGGGTTGGCCAGAATGTCTGTTTCATCAAAAATCATTAGTAGGATACATGAGTATAGGGACAGTAAAAAAAAAATCTATTTAAAAAATTCAAGTGCTTTCTGAGCATATGGAGCCTGGCAAAAATAGTCCCCTTCTTACAATAGTCCCCGATGGGTGAGATTTCTTGAGAGAAATCTTGGAAGAATTGGTGATAAAATCTGGAGAAGCTAGGAAAATACTGAATTCAGCAAACACTTTTGGGGATCATCAATCCAACTTGTAACCACTAAATTCTTCTTGGAGTCATCAAATTATTTTAGGGAGATGATAAAACCCAGATATTCTGTGAAGAGATCAAAGACCATTTAAAGCTGTGCTTTTCAAAACAGCATACATCTGCTGGTGACAAAGAAGCACCTCTGGAGTTTCTGTGTGTCCATGCTACAAATATATTGCCAAAAAAACCTAGCATAGCTCTTAGGTTGTAATTCAGAAAACATTGAAATTAAGCCAGGCAATGCATGTATCAGAAGTAATAAACAAATACTCAGAGATGCTATATGTGGCTGACAGGACTGTTTACAGTTATTTTTGAACTGCTTTAAGTTTCCTTCAAGTCTAGTTTTGAAAAAGCTTCAATCTACAAATGATACAGTGTTTCAGATATCAAGGACAACAGTCTTGGTATTAGTATTGGTTTTGGTATTAATCTTATGGATTTCTAGATAATCATGGCTGGATTTAAGGGAGATATTAACCATTCATTAATTTGAGATGTGCTAGAATTAATTTTCTAGATTTAGAGAAAGTGAATTTTCATTTAGCACTTGTAGGGGGTTTTAGCACTTCTAGGGAGTAAATGCACTCATATGGTACCCAGATACTGCATCAATACAACCCGAGGCAGGCTTGGTGTGACAGGAGGGTCCTCCTGCCTCGGGTTGTATTGATGTCTACATTTTCTTAGAAAAAACAACATGGGCATCTTTTTAGAAGTCATGAGTATTTCTTGCCCTTGCATGACACGTCCACAAGTCTTGTCACTCGATGTTATCTTTACTGAATGTTATTTCAGTTGCTTCACTGAAGTACCTGTACTGAAGAGTCAAAAGGTATCAATAATACTGTTCTTTGTTCTGAAGAACATAGAAATCGTTCAAAGACCAGCTCAGTTCCTAGATTTGATGAAAGGGGGAGTTTCTTTGATTTCTAGCTGTAGCAGAACTACTGACTCCAGGCATGGATTTGAGAGGGGGTTGTGTGATAGCATTCCTCAGGACATTCATGTGGTGAGATCATTACTGGTGAATACCACTCAAATTTTCTATTTCAGTTCATGCAGGTGTCTATACATACCCAAAAGGTATTAAGGCAATCTAAACCCAAGGGTGTCCCCAGCTTTGCCTGGGTGTTTGTTTTCTTCTTTAGCAGCTGCAATAAGTGACAGTGCCATAGAGCCATGTTTTGCTCCATGTTTGTGACTAGCCAGCAGGATTCTATGCCCAGTTCTCAATTACCCTCTATTACCCTTGCTTTAGTTTTGAGTTTCACTTCTGCCAGCAAAATTTTACTGGGGTATCCCTATATAAGATAACCTCACTAGAAAATATTTTCAATATTCTGCAATAAGAGTTTACTTTTTATTTCAAGGGAGAAAATCTAGTCACTCTCTTCTCTGAAAGGCAGCTCTCAGTATCCCCCAGGCATAATCCATGCTAGAGAAGAAGATTGATCCCAAGAAAGAAATCATAACACTTTACAGAGGATCCCAAGTGGCTGATTAACCCAGAGAAATTTATCTGACTCTGGTGAAATTAGACTTCTGAAGAGCTGTGCATCCATCCCTCTGTTGTTCCTGATCAGATTGCTAATGGAGACAGAGCAGTGGACTCAGGCTGTTGTGCTGGTTTTCACCTGTCTGTGGAGTTAAACAGGCTGTTCCTAGAGCCTCATCACAGGAGCTCAAGTGACCTTGACCTGACATCCTACCGTCTGTGCTGTCCAGGTTAGTAAATACTGCACAGAGCGTGTGTGCCGTCCATAGGCGGGCTGCCCCAGTCGGTGATGTTTTGGCAGCACATTTGTCATTCCACTAAGGCAGTCAGATCAGGATCCTGTAAAGCAGTCAGGAGATGAGGATCCTTGTCAAAATCTCAGGAAGCAGACTAGTAATCTGCAGAGGCCTAAATAGGGCTTTCAAAATTGGAAGCAGAACTGAATGCCTAGACAGAGTTTTTTGAAAGATAAACAGCGTCAGCAGGCTAAATGGATTTCAAGCACAGCTTTAATTGTTTTCCAAACGAATCAGCAAAGGGCACCCTAGCTGGAACAAGCTCTGAAGTACAATCAGGAAGATTTCAAGTGTACAGTAGTTTTGAAGATAATCAGGCATTTCAGTGCTAAAAGATACTGTAGCAAGTAATGAATAAAGACTTTTTACTGTCGGCATTGACAGTACTGTTGTCTTTGAGTCAATTACAATACCTGCTCTATGTGCATGATGAATTTCACCACCCTCATTAAAATTGACATGCACGCTGATTTTCAAACCTCAACAATTGTCTCTACAGCACACCTGATAAGAAGAACAAGTTGTTTATTGCCAACACTTACTGCGTGTGGAACACCCCCCCTCCCCGTTCTCTTCCTTTCCCCTAGTCCTCCCCCTCCACCCAACCATCCCAATAGCCCGTGAAAGACTAACAACACTTCTGAGTGGATTTTACCGTAATTCTTCAGAATCCCTTGGACCTTGCATAACGGATTTTTTTTGGGTCACCAAATCATGTTTCCTAATTATAGGAACGATAAGAAAAGAAAAAAGAAAAAACCCACCAGATATAATGTGAAACCATTCCCTTATTCTGGCAATTTTTGCGTTTAGAAACCTGGGATAACCCACTCGCTTCCATCTGTTTTGGGCGCGCTCTGTTTTAACCTTGAAGTCAAAGCTTTCCTTCACCTCCTCTTCCTACCTCTCTCCTGCCAGCTCCTCTCCTACTGGAGCGGAGAGACCCTCCTGCTCCCAAACCCTCCTCGTCGGGGAATTAATCGCCCCCGCCCGCCCCCGCTCTCGGTTTTATTCCCCTGGCGGGGAGCAGAGGCGATCGGGACGAGCGAAGGCTCCGCCACCGCGGTCACCCCCGCGCCGCCCTTCCCGCCCGGTCAGCGCACCTCCGGCCCGCCTCGGGCGGCAGCGGCGGCCGCGGGCCGGGCCGTGAG
>VYZR01053094.1:9922-26542 GCA_013400675.1 Oxylabes madagascariensis | reverse complement strand
AAAAACATCACTGGCTAACTGAGGATTACTATTTTAAGTTCGGTATAGCTTACATAAGCAAACTTGAACAGAACCACTTGGTTTAAACATCTAAGAGAGGTTCTTAATAATAAATATTTCTTCTAGCCTTGGACTTTTGGACCTGGGAAACAGATGACTGTTCAAGCGCTGAATATATAATGTAATTAAGCTGCCCACCCATGTTTTTAATTTCTAAATGTTTGGTTCAACATGTAACAATGTGAACAAATGAAATATAAACATCATCTTTAGAGTGCAAGATATTATCTTGCCTTGTCTGAGTTGTGTTTCTGCTTGAATAGTAGAGTGTCAATCTGAGAAAGCAGGGTATCAAAATACAACCAACCAATTACCAGATATTTAGAAAGCTGCACTTAACTTTGTAAAGCCAAACTTGTAAAAAAAACCTTATGTTAATAACAGATAATTTATTACCTTGGAAAATCCATTCTGTATTTTAAATAGGATTACCACCGGATTCAGAAGGATGAAAACCACTGCTGAAATATATCACATTATTCATGGCCCATAGGGGAACTGTGCACGATGGAAAAGCAGGTGTCTCCTTTCACTAGGAAAGCTTCCCATTACAGGAATAGGACTCAGAAGGACACATGGATCTTTGAAGAATCTTTTAAGTTTCTGTTTCCTACCCCTCTACATGTTTTTCAACAAACTTTTGGAAGGATGAGGAAAAATTGTGTGTACTTGAATTTTGTACTTAGAGAACACAATTGCATTCTCTTTCAAGTAATTTTATATTGGGAAGCTGCTTCTTTCTGCTGATAATTTAAAAACTGATATGGTTTGGGTTTTTTACTGTCACTTTTTCATTATACACGGAGTATAGTGATAAAACCATGCAAACTTCTTCCAAGTCAACCATATTCAAATAATTTCAGTAGGTATTATACAAAGAAAAGCTAAAAGCAGCAAATCAGTGTTGAGTGTCCATCAGTGCTCAACGTAAGACAAATTGTGTGTCTTTGTGGAAAGAGAAGAATTACCAAACACTGTGTGAAGGTCCCGGAGGAAGGCTAAGAAGCTGGCAACTGTACAAAAACATGCCTGTCTGTTATAGGGTAGGTGATGGTGTGTTATCCATCTTTGTCCCATCAAAGAATAATTCATATTTGCTAGATATTCTTCCCTTTCTTCTGTATGTTGCACTTGAAAGGAGTAATTCTTCTAGAATTCAAATTGTCCTTAAAACAATTCTTCCAGAATTCAAATTGTCCTTAAAACAAATGTCCACGTGCAGAGGTTATTCTGGAAAGACTTTCTGGTAATGTCTTATACTGAAGAAGTGTTAGCAGTTTGTCTTCTTGATGAGTAGCACTAATTCTCTGCCGTTACTAAGTCACTTGTGACAGTGTTCTTGAAGCAATGAGTTGGTTTTTTATCACCTGATAGGTTTTTAGCTCTAGGGATGAAAATTGAATTTCCAGTTGAATATAGGGTGCTAATCACCTGGTGACAAAGAGCTTCAGAGAAACGGACAGATTGGAAAATGTCTGGCGCTCTGTACTGTGAGATTAGGTGTCGACAGCATTCTTTTGAGGTGATGTGAAGTTTCCGAGGAAACACCCTGACAGCTTTTTATCCAAATCACAGAGGAGTGTTTGGAAACAGCGCAAATCCTGGGGGAATCTTTGCAGTGCTGTGCTCAGAGTAGATGTATCACTTCAAGGTACAGTACTGGGCTTGGCCCTGCCATAATTTATTTCAGGTTACTTGTTTGCACCTTGGACTTCCACAGCTAGACTCCCCATTGTACACTGATACATTGGCTCTACAGAACAGTTAAACTATGGTAAATCATAATGATGGTGGACAGAGGAGGAAAAAGTGTTTTAGGGTGTTTCAGTTTCCTACTGCTTATGAAGTCAGTTCACCTTCTGGAATAGTACTTTCAAAAGCAAACTGTATTTCCATTACTAGTGTATCCTCACTAAAAGGCTTAAGATATTTTACGCTTCTCATTCAGTAGGAAATTTCTTTTTTTCTCAAAGGCATTTGGTGGTGTAGGACCCTTGTGCTATAGAAGTTTGCACATTCAGTAAGGAGCCTAATTTAATCCAGAAGTAGTCAAAGCTCACAAAGCTCTAAGTAGTGCATATTAGGAGTTGGAGAAATTATTTAATGTTTATATCTCTAGAATTTTCAATCATCTGAGCGTGTTGCATACCTGTGGTGGGTTTACCCTGGCTGGATACCAGGTGCCCACAAAATTCACTGTATCCCCTCATCCAGACAGGGGAGAGAAAATATAATAAAAGGCTCATGGGCTGGCATAAGAACAGGGAGATCTCACTCACCTATTACAGTCATGGGCAAAACAGCCGGACTTAAGGAAATGAGTTGAATTTATCACCAATCAAATCAGAATAGGGTAATGAGAAATAAAAACAAATCCTAAAAACACCTTTCCCCTGCCCTCCCTTCTTCACAGACTCAACTTCCGTCCCAGGTTTCTCTGCCGTTTCCCCCAGCAGTTCAGGGGGGTGTGCAATGAGGGTTGCAGTCAGTTCATCACATTACTCGGGGAAACATGGGGTGTATTACCAGAAATCACAGGAAGATGAGGCTGTTTGTGTCCCCCCAGTGTCACAGTCACCCCAAAAGAGCAAGTCTGGAGCATGGATTAGCTTCTAACCCACCTTTCACCATTCTCTGGTGACAGTAGTTTTGAATGTTTTTATGATTTAGTCTTGAAAGTGGACTTTTGCATAGTTTTGTTTTAGGAGATAGCTGGGAATTGAAGTGTGAATTAGGGTAACACAGAGGTTGCTGCTTCAAATTTCATAACTCTTCTGGTGGGGTTAGGAACTGCTACCATAGCGAGAGGTACATTTCCAGATCTCAGCATTTCATACAGGGTTTCCTGAAAAGAGGAATGGAAAAATCTTTCAGTGACTGTACCATTAATGTAGGATTGTCCTAATTTCATTGTGAAGTCTTCAGCTGGATACAGAAGCTCTATTATGCTTCAATTTTTCATTAAGGTTATTTTTGTTAGTTCCATCTTCTGATTGGTGGTGCCTATTTGTATTTACAATACACACTTAGGGAGGATGGACTTTCTGGTTAAGTAATTTAAAAATATTCTATAAATTAATCAAAATCTATGTATCTAATATTTTTTGTTTTCAGTGGGGAAATTATTAGATTAGCTACTGATAAAGGGATTAATATTGGTAAATCATCTGTGGGGTTTTTGTAAATTATGTTTCAGTTTGTTTGTATGGTACTTCATGTGTCTCTACTATGATTACTACAAGCCATGAAGTATGCTTTTAGCATCTGGAAACAGTCTGGGGTTTTTGAGCAGTGGCACAGAAGACAACAGGGTATCCCTTTGTGAGAGTGCATGTGTATCCCAGTCTGTGGCAGTCAGAGTTCATGCTCACAATGATACAAAGGATAGATTTTTGAAATACACAGCTAATTATGGTTTTGATTAAGAAGTAATCATTCTGCTATATGATAGGCAGTTTTGGTGCAAATGTGAGTTGTAAGGGACAAATACATGGTAGAATTTTCTTCCAATATTTATTTCAGTTGATGGGTCTTTCTCATTTCTTCATTTGTGTAGCATTAGTTCGGGTAACAGGAACACGGGGTTGTTGTGCTGCCCTTTTTTAGAGCAAGCCTGCCCTGTCCTGCTGAGTGAGGCCATGCATTAGCTGAGAAAAATCTGCTGTACTTCCCAAGGGTGCCAGGTCAACAGCCTCATGATAGGGTCACTTTGTGCATTGAACAACACAGGAGTAAAACTGTCAGAATTTTGTAGTCTTAAGTGTAATTTACTATAAATTATAGCCTGCTCTGTTGAACTCTCAAGCAGGAATGAAACTATGGAATAATGCTGAAGTCAAAGCTGTGTGTTAAAGCCACTTTCTCACCTAAAGGTTTATCCATGGTCAGATTGTCCTATAAACACTAATTGTGAAATATAAAAAAGCATTCAAAATATCCAACTAAAAATTTGCCTTTGAGCAACCAAATTCTGCTGTCTTCCTAACAGTGAGAGTGGAACTTCTTTGTTGTTAGCAGGTATAGCCAAAGGAAAAGGGGCTAAGGACACATACACAAAAAATCGAACCAGAAATCTATGCTCCTGGTTTCTGAATAGCAGTCCAAATCAGTGTTTGTGTGTTTCCATCCATTTGCTCACGTGCATTTCCTGGTACTCCCAAAAAATTCCTGGGATAAAATACATTTATTTATAATAATCTCTGTCACGTGTTAAAGCAGACCATCACAATGGCAATATTCTCTTACATTCTTTCCATGTGTATAGCATAAAGATTGCTTGAGTATTTTAGCACAACTGAAATCTGGAATTTAAGACTTTTGTCTCACTTGTAAAATAATGGTCATGAAATTCAGATTCCAGTCCAGGATTTTGTTATTGAGTCCAAGGGGGTTTTATTCATTATTTTACTGTTTGCTTAAATACGACCATCTGGGCAGAGGGGGGAAAAAAAGAATTTTTCTGTGACTTTTTTTAGTAATAATGCCAATAATTCTTCCGCTTATTCATGCTGGTCAAGCATTATTGGAAACGGTTAAATAATTCTTAAAAATCATAAAACAACATAATTATTTTTACAA
Organism: Oxylabes madagascariensis; assembly: GCA_013400675.1. Taxonomy (NCBI): domain Eukaryota; kingdom Metazoa; phylum Chordata; class Aves; order Passeriformes; family Timaliidae; genus Oxylabes; species Oxylabes madagascariensis. The sequence goes on along the minus strand of VYZR01053094.1, from coordinate 21,904 downwards.
AAAATTTACATAATTTTATTGTCTGAAGTCCACACAGCTCACAGAGTTAGGGTGCTTGTTGGGAGTCTCATGATCTCCACCAGTGAAAAATGGTGAGAGAAGATTTCAAAATTAATTGGAGCAAAGCATGAAATTATTATTCCTCCTCTACCCTGGTGAATGAGGCTGTAGTATTCTCCCATCACCCCAAGTACTATCTAATTATTCATCCTCATTAGGTAGTAGTACTACTTTATCAGGAGAGTTCTCCCATAGCTTGAGAGTGCATTCATCCAGAAGAAAAGGAAATACAGAATTTAGACAGCTTCCCCATACTTAAAAAAAAAAGAGAGAGAAAAGCAAATGGAAATGTATTTCTCTATGGAATACAAGTTTAAAGTGAGACCCTTCTGTGCAGTAGGAGAACCAGTGGAACAGGGGCTTTTCAGATCCAGTAAACACTTATTTTTCTGTCATCATTTTAGCAACAATCAAAAATTTTGTCAATTCAAGGTGCCTGAATCTGATTTCCATATTGATGCCACAGAACCTTATTTTTGCCAAAGCTGATCCTCTGTTATTCTACCTCCCTCATTTCCTTTGCCCTACTTTGTCAGTCACAGAATGGCTTGGGTTGGGACAAAACAGTTACCCTGGAACATCATGTTCTTACCAAGGTGTGAGTAGCAGTGCCAATGAAAAGTCTCTTGTGCAGCACATCCCAACCATCCTCCAAAAATCTCTAGGATTGCTGGTGCCCTGCTGCATTGCCTTTCCGGCAGGTGCTGGGGGTGGTTAAAGTCCCCATGTTAACCTGGAATTGTGAAGTTTCATCTAGTTCTTGAAAGGAGGCTTCCTGATTTCCTGGTTAGATGTTCCATAACAGACCCATGATGTCTCCCTTGATGGGGACATCAGTTTGATCCCAGTGGCTCTGCAAATGCCTGGAAAATCCTAATTCCTCCTGCTTGTTTATCTCTATGTATGGCTTTGTGTTTAGGCACTTTTTGTTGGGAAAATGCAGCGTCAGGTACAGCTACAAGAACTCAGTCGCATGTGGCAGAGCATTCCACTCTCCCTGTCAGTATAATGGGCAGGATCTAATATGGATATCTTCCAAATTGTGGTATAAGCAAGCTGTGGGTGAGCTGCAGACATTGGTGTTTGCTGTAAGCTGGTGGAGAATGTGTTGCTAAATCTCTGAGTGAGATCCATGGCAACGCTGCCAAGGAACAATTGGCTTCCAAACCAGAATTAGGGTCCGTGGGAGCGGATCTGGAAAAGCCTCATGAAGGCTGCGTGGCCAAAACTGAGTAATTGCATTTTGTTGTAACTAAGCTCCTTCTTAATCACAGTCAAGAGAAATTTGTGGAACCGATTTTCAGTTGTTTTTCAGCTGAAGACCTGAAGTTTAGCCACGTCCAACCAAAACAATGGGTGCTGATGGTTGCACTGTGCCTTCTATAGACACGACTTGTTTTATCCACGAGGATTGTCATTCGTGTTCACGTGGTAGTAGCAATTACTACAACTCTGCTCAGATGAGGTCTTGTACAAGTGCAGTGGGTGTAAAGAAGTGGGCAGTCAAGGACAGCTACAGATTTCTGAAGCATTTTGTTAAGGTCAGTAGTCTTCACACAGGTACACTGATAAAAGCAAGGCATTAGGGGTATCACTGTGATGAAAAGAAAGTTGTGGTAAAAGGCACCGTTTGGATTAGGATCCATTTCCAGAGCAATACCCTGCTAAAAATGATGTTTAAGATGGAAAAGTGCTTTTTATTGAAAAATATCTTTTCTAATTTTTTAAAATGTACCTAAGACCGCAATTTTAAAATATAAATCAGTAAATGAATCCCAAAGGTGTTGTTGTAGGACACGAGAAAAAGATGAGAGACTCCAAATATTTCAGAAGGCAAAGAGCATAGAAAAAAGGCTTTATTGTCTAATTCTTACTGCTTTTTATAAGGTGTTCTGATATAGACTTAACATGATTGGTGAATGGGAATGACACCTCTCTAATCCCATTGGTTAAACTAGAAAACAGCTGAAATGTTGGTTTTTGGGGTCTTTTTTTTGAGAACTAGAAAGGCAAAACAACACCTGGAGAAAGACTGTTTTGAGAAAGAATAGTTGTTTGCCAAGATTGTTTTGAGAAGAAGCTTCCTTGAGAAATTCTCCCTTGGGAAAAAGGTTAGCAGCTTCTAGCAGGCTAAAATCTCTCAGACCCAGAAATATCAGGCCCACACGTAAGGTAATAGTCAGATTTGGGCTTATAATTTTGTGGTAACTGGAGCTCGAGTCTAGCTCTGCATTGGTTGAAAAGAAAAGTTGCGACAGTTGTTTGGGAACAAGAAGAGTAAGATGCTCTTAGAAAACAGAGGAGAGTTCTGTTAGGATGCTTTAGTAGTATTCCTAGCTTTGGTAAGGTATTGGAGAACTGAAAATACAGCAGTACAAAAAAATGGATTAATAAGTAAGTCACAAGCTATAAAAAAGAAAAAAAGGTAAGACAAGTATGCTGAGACTATTTTAGAGATAACACAGTGACCTCAGAAGAGAATATTTTGAGTAGCTGCCTTTTCTATCTCTGTAGTCAAATAGTGTAACTGTAAATGGAATGTACCATGGTAGCAAAACCCAGGTTAAATAATTATTATTGGTTTGATTTATCAAGTTTGTTGGTGACTGTTGATACATGGTGTTGTGAGGTCTGTGAGATCTGACTGCAGGTCAGAGTACAAAATTCTGATGCTGCAGCTGCATGTGATGACATGATGAGAGGAACACTTCTACATTGGGGAAAAACCCAGTTTTAGGGTGCTCTTAGAATAGTTCCTTTCTAGAAGGAAAAGACTCAATAATGATGAAGTTATGCTGCTGTTTGTCAGCATGACCCATATTCTTTGGTACCTCTGGGCTCACAAGGATCATGACTGGAATCCTGTGAGATTTGTTGTCCCACCCCACAGTAGAAGAGCAACACAAGCAAGCAGAGAGCTCTGGCCAGCCAGCAGCACGTTGTGGTAGGTGTCACCTACAGCAGTGAAGCAATGGGCATTTTCCCCTGGACCAGCACCTAGGCTGAGCTTTCCCACATGACAGCAGCATACAGTAGGCAGCTGAGCTCAGCCCGAAGGCATGTGTTTGACGTGCCTCCCACTCCTCCGACCACCTGGCGCTGCGCGAGAGGCAAAGCTGCAACCTGATGCCATAATGCGTGACAGCCAGGTGTTCAGCTTGCTGCTTCGTATGTCAGCATTGCCGGATTTGAGGGATAACAACGGGCAAAAATGATGATGAAAACGTTAGTAGGAGAGAAGATTGCTATTTGACTGAAATCAGAATAAACCTCCTCTTCAAATGCACAGATGCTAAAGCGTAAAGAAAATCTTTGCTCTTCGTGCTATTGTGTACGATGTTTAAGAATGCCTTATTGGGTGCCACAAAGTGCCCTGAAATAATGCTCTAACTCCCTGCTACTATGGCTTGGTTGGGAAGATAATTGCTCCTTTCCTAGGTAAAAAAAAAACTAATAAGGATTGCTGCAGAAAGAGTGCATGAATCATGAATCTTAACTGCAAGCTATTAGCCAAACTATGAGTAATTATATTTTGGGTCGCTACATATTCAAATTAGAATGCAACAGGTTATACTTAAGTTAAAGATTTGCTGTAAAACATCTTTAAATTTTGGCAAAGAGCAGACCTTTTCAGGTTAAGCATTCTTAAGATAGAAGTAGTAAAAGTTTAGCAAATGCCTTCAGTATCATCCTGGATTTGGGAAGATAAAATCTTTCTTGCTGCCTTGGTTACATCCCTTAAATCATTTAACTGCTTTAAATTTCACTTTTTATATTGTACTCAGCTCCTTGAAGTGCATAGAAGTAGACCATTGTTAGCACATAACTGCTTTATGATGACTGTTACACTTCACATGATTTCAGCATTTTGTCCTGTTTGCATTGCAGCTGTCTCCCAAACTGCCTTTTTTTTAAGTTCAGTGGAAGCTGTCTACCAAGTAATGCCTCCATAATGCTTTCCCAGGTATTCTTCCCATATCATCATAGCCTTTAAGTGCTCCTGGTAATTTTAGTGGTGAAACATAGAACATAAGGCCAAAACCAAGCATTTTTATTCTTTCCTAACCAGAGATCCTAACAAGATCTCACTCAAGGCCATACAGGCCTCATAAGGAGTAACAGGAAAGGGACTGCTGAGCCAGGGCTTGTTCCTCTGCCTTTCCACAGGTAGGATTCATTCAAGCTGAATACTTTCAGCTCTTGAGGGATTCTCTTTACTTGTACAGAGGTAGTATGATAAATATAATGGAAAATCTATAGGTTTCAAGTCTAACTTGGTTATTGACTTGTAGGTGAAAGGCATTTCTGTGGGGAGAAATTGCAGCAGCCTTTAGGACCACTGATTACTTTTGATTCATAATTAGATTTAGAGCACAGAGAGCCCCTAAGTTAAGAGCACAAGTTCAAGATCACAAGCTGACTCGTGGACACTAAGCTATTTTATATTTTCTGAAAGCACTGTTTCAAAAGCATGTATAGTGTGAGAGTTATGTCCGCTTGTAAAGAAAAGGAACACTCTTTCCCGTAGCCTCAGGGACAGGCTAAGGCTGGTGAAAATCAGCCAGACTTACACCCAAAATGCTGCAAAGCTTGTTGCTGATCTTGACACCTCATCTACAGAGGGCTTCATGACTTGTTCTCATCTATGCTGTGGAGCAATAAAAACAGACAGTTTTTTCATTTCATACTCACTGTAGTAGTTCTTCATCCCTCAAATTCACCCTGTCTCACCACCAAAGAGAATAATTCTGTTTAATTTATCAATACACCTGGTAATTAATTGGAGTTGTTCACCATTGAATGAGCTGTACATTTGCACTTCTCCATTTCTTTTTGTTTTGCAAGATTGCTACAACAGATGTTAGCACTGTCACTTTTTTGAGATTAGTTAGAAGTGGCCAAGAGTGAACAGAGCTGTACTTCTTGCCTATTCAAATTCAGAAGTTGGCCTGTAGCCCTAACATTTTCCTTTGGATTTTGTCAGGGCTTTTATAAACTAAATAGGAGAATTGGAGCTTTAGTGTTCAGAGTTTGTTAACAGTTTTATGGATTCAAACAAGTTACACTTGCATTTCAAGCCAGAGTTGTAGCCTTACTTCTTGCAGGGGAAGACTTGACAGAAAAGCAGATGCAGTTGCATTACTGGTTTCATTGCTGGTGTTAAATCAGTGTATAAATATTTACTTGCTGCAGTTAACATTGCTCATGTGGAAGCACAGAGCTAACCTGAGTCAGTTAAAACACATCGCTCAGGTTCTTTCTGACAATTTCGCTGAGGTGCATAGGTACAGCATTGTTTGTGAAGATTCTGGCTTGTGCCTACCATAATGTACTGTTTCCTAACCTTATTTTTTTTATTGAAATGTACTAAATTTATAAGTTGAGGTGGGATATTTTGGTTATTAAATTTGTCCATCCAGTACTTCAGATTATAATAACCTGCTATGTTTTACTGCAGCTTTAACAAAATCTATCTGCCTGGACTGAGCTGTCCAAACCTAATCTCAAGCAGATTTGTTTTTTGAGACGTTTAGCCAAAATAGGTCATTCGCATCCAAGATCTGATTAAAAAAAAAACCACCCAAAAAAAACCTTCAAAAAACCCCAAACCCCCAATGAGCAACCACAAACCCCAAACCTAGACTCCACAGAATTGAGGAAAAGCTACCTAAGGCTATGAATGGATTTGGCCTTTAGTTCTTCCTTTGAAATCTGCTCATATTTAACAAAACAGCCTATCTGTGAAAAATTGCAGTGCATTTATGCTTGGTGGTAATGACTTCTGTGTTCAGCTGTTAAATTCCCCACAGGCTCTGTTGAGCATATTGGAAGATTTCTCCCCTAACTGCAGCTCCCAGCAGAAGCAGGATGCACTGGATCTGCTTAAAAGGGACAGGAGGGCAGTACTGCAGGGGGGCTGTTCCCTCTGCTAAAGGGGCTGTAGGGCAAGAGGCTGGGTGTGCTGGGGCATTGGCTGGGGTGGGATGGAATGGGAGATGCTGTGAGAAATGGGGAGGGGAAATGCTACTTGAGTTACAGGTAACTGAAGCTAGGTAGGAGGTATGGGGAGAACAGCACTGGGAAAGGACTGGTTCATGTTGGGAGGGAAAGAGCTGGGCAGTAGAGCCAAGAGGAAGAACTGGAGCAGTAGAGAGATGAGGGACTGCCCTGTTGCAGGTATGCACGTGCATCTTGGGGCACTTCTACACTGCCTTGGAAAGCTGGATTCTACCTGGTTCATTCCTGTTGGGATTCTTAGGATGCCAGGCAAGGAATCGATGCAGTTTCTCACACATCGTCCCTCATTGGCTATTTTCATTTTTCTGAATACACAGCTTAACAGTGAGGTTTGAGAGCTGTACAAAGTATTCACAAATGCTGCTGAAGTCTCTCAGACCTGAACCTTGTAAATATAAGGATGTAACAATAAGAACAAAAGGAATCATTGACATCTTAAATTGATTGTCAGTAAACACATAAATAATCACCTATTCAGCAGCTAAAATCAACAAGATCAAAGCCCACAGCATGTTCCATGAGTAGCCACTTATCTGTAAGGTCAGTATTAAATCATAGGAATCATAATTGCTCTATGATAATTTCAAGTTTGACAAAATATAAAAGATGCATACGGCATAAAATTTACATGAAATATAATTTGTCTGAGTGTCTAGATGGGATGCTGGTTGGAGTAGATGCTTTTTGGAATTTGTACTACTTATATTCTTGGTTTAATTTTGTTTTAATTGATTCCAGGAATAAAAAATTCTGTCACTTTTGCACTGCCTTTGTGCAGGGTACAGTTATTACCAGGCAGCCAATGATGTCACTTGTGTGGGGATAAGTGAATTTGCATTAGCTTTACATTACCTATCATGAATAAAAATAATCCTGCAGGTGCTGTAACTGGACTTTGGTGCAGACAGGGAATATGTTTTGTTCCCTATCAACTGCAAAATTCATGCTGCTGCATCTCTGCAGCTGTTGCTATATGAACTGGCCCAATTAAAGCAGTGAATGTTTAGCTACAGGGTATATGGAAGTTAATTGGAAGTCTCTGAATGGTTTAAGAGCCTCACGCAAGGAGATGCTATTGATAGTTCACATGAGCAGGATGGCACTGCTTGGTGCCTGAATGTCACGAGTTAAAAGTCAAAGGGCAAAATGTTGGTCTCTGTTAAAGCCAGTGGAAGTTTTGCCATTGACTTCAAGAAACAGAGGATTCTCCCTTAATTCTGTAAATTTGGTTAGGAGGGGAACTGTGTTGTACTTTAAATTCTTGTGGCTTCACTGAGAGTCTGTATTCCAAAAGGTTTTCGATTTTTACTTAGTCTGATGGTGCTTTGTGGGAAACTAAATTGAAAGTGTATTTAAGGGCCCCAGGGACCTGCTCTGGTGAACTGCATCGGGAGAAGCTGAACATCTGCTTGATGCCTGGACACAGCTTTAGCAGAACTCCTAATCATTCAAAAGAAATTGCAGAAAATCTGTTTGCTTTTCAATTTCAAACCTCATTGCTCAAATTTTAAGTTTTAATGTCCTTACATACAAATTTTTAAAAAAGTAAAAAAACTCAATACAAAATATTTACCACCAAGGCAGAAAATATATAAAAGAGGAAGGGAAAGAAAATCAAGCAGTTTTGCAATTTTAGGGTGGTTTTACACAAAGGAAAATTCAAAACTGAATTCTGGAATATAACAAAAACGTGCATCATACTAACATGAAGATGTTTTAACAGTGATTGTGTTGTCTTAACAAACACCTGGTTTATCAGCTGTATTTCATATGTGAAATAAAATGGACTTTATAGTAAATAGATCTTTTTAATTTCAATTAATAATTTTTACTATAAGGAAAATGTACAGAATTTGTGGGAATCCATGTACTGTGTTTACTCAAATACAGACAATACTTTGCTGCAAACTTTTAAATATAATAAAATGCATTTAATAGCAATTTTTTGTGGTATCATCATTATTTATGAACATAACATTCAAAATAAGGAAATTCAGTTGTGAATCAAAATGACCATAAAAACAGTAACCCAAAGAACCTTATAAACATGTCAACAGCCATCATTTATCCTAAATGGCTCGTACCAATGTAAAAAACATATAAAATGTAGAATAATTCTCAACATATGGTTTACTTTGTTGCATTGTTCCTACATATTATTTGTGTTAAAATCCAGAAAATTATATTATGGAGAGAATATTGGGGTTTGTTTATTAAACTAAAGTACAGGTTAAAGTCATTCTTTTCTTGTGATGAACATATACCAACAGTGATTAAAAAATAAACATTTATTTACAAAATATTGATGCATACATATTACACAAGTCAGTTATATCAAAGTGGTTTTTAAACAATATCTGTAGCAACCAACTATTTGCATTGGTTTACCATAGTGCAAACGGTAATGTTGCAAAGGCAGGTTAAAATGTGGGATTGCAATTTGAATGTTGGATTTCTCTGCTGCCTTTTGTTTTTCTATGTCTAGAAAACTATTTCTTTTCATTTAAAAAATATCTATTTCTTGCGAATGTTGAATAGTGTACCTGAGGATAGGGCAAATTCATTATTAAGCCTAAATTCTTTCACTTATATAACTATCTTTCTATTTACTCAGCCTGCTTACGTAGCACCATTGCCATTGATTGCTAACATACTAATGAGAAAAAGGAATGGAAACACGCTAAATACACTATGCCATCCCTAATTTCAGGGTTTGTCCGTTTATGTGGAATTTCATCTGATACATTTCACAAGTCTGCACTATATATTCAAGTGTTTAAGGATGATTCTGGTGGTATTGTGTAGTGGCGTATATGTTACCAGTATATATGTTCCTGTAAATATGATATTAAGTGAAGCTGTGAAGAAAGGAACCTAAAAGCCTGCTCCTTTTGTCCTCAGGTGAGAAGGAGCTTGCTTTTGATTACCAGTGTGTACTGAAACCTGCATGTAAATTTGCATCCAAGTGACTGAATATTGATTCCCTCATAATATAAGAACTTGGTGGATTAAATCCGGTGATTTTGATTGTAGCTTTTCTCTTTTGCTGGCTCACAAGCAGCCATCAGGTAATTACATTGTCCTTTAGTTCACGTTCTGTAGCTGGTGCTGGTAGCGCACAGGAGGTCGGCAATGCCTTGTGTACGTAACTTCACAGTTTGAAAGACTGGTGAGGGGGTATAACTTTTTCTATTTTTTCTCTTTTTTTTTTCTTTTTTTTTTTTTTTGGTAGCTTCCACAATTTGTGGAGCGGTGGATCCGACGAGGATCTCATGAGCACCCGCAGCGATCTACAACCATGGCTGGTATCTTGCCGTAGATGATTTGTTCTTTGCCGTTGAAGTACAGCATATTGATGGGGGACATCTTGGTGGGCGTGCAGCAAGGGCCTGCCGAGCCTCTGGGGTTGGCTTGGTGCACGAGGTGGGTGTGTGGGTACTTTTGTAAAAACACAAATTCACATTCTCCGGAGCAATAATTGGCTTTGTATCTCTTAGGAGCGATAATCCAATCCCATCCGAAAGCTTCAAAATCCACCGTCAGCGGGTAGCGGCAACATCGGGATTCTGTCGAGTGCTCGTCACAGTCGAGACCGAAATCTCTGCGGGACCGTTTTGGTGTGTCTGTAACTCTGACCTCTAAAAATGGGTTCTGTGAGGAGAAGAGAAGGAATTGGAATAATTTCTGAGGTAAGCCCAAGCTGACTGAAAACATGCAAACAATATTTCAGATGTAGATATATCAAATTAATACTCTGAAATTAGGGCTGCAAACAAAATTTGACCTACAAGTCTGTTATAATTATCTCTGCGTTTCCCTGCTGTTTCTCTATATAGAGCTTTAAGACCTGAGTATTTGTCCTTGAAATCACCATTGTCTCAGTGTTAGCATCCTTTAACTGCTACAAGAACATTTGAGAAATTTGGAGGATACTGAATTTTTACTTTTGGTGTGGATTTTGTTTGTTTGTTTCTTTGTTTTAAATAAGAGCTTTTGTGAGTCTTTCTGAAATTCCCTTCATTAAAATCATATTGAATTCAGGCTTTCTGGATATCAAAGAAAGTTTTTTGCCCAGACCAAGGAGGACAAAAGTTGCTCCTCTATTGCTGCCATGCTTGAATAACTCTGACTGAATGAATTTGGAGGGGCACCTAAATATTTTGATTCCTGGAAGAGTCCTGTGGCCAGGAATGTACTTTCATCAGATCTCTGAGCCATGTGCCTCCTACCACAGGTGTGTTTCTACAGTCACCAACTGAGACTAGAAGGAAATTGCAATCTTCACAATCTCGAGTTTGAAAAAGTTCCCAAAGTTGCTCCCTTCCACACACTGATTTCTGCCCAGTGTGTTAGTTTGGCACTGATGGGTCCATCCCATGGAGACCATTCCTCAGGAGTAACAGCCCAGCTAACTTTGTTACACAGGTTTCCCTCTCCCCAGATACCTGCAACCTGTGGAGCTGCTGGAAGTGCCCTTTCCAAAGGTAAATTATATGTGGAGGTGTTTGGTGAGAAGAGCACCCCTGCACTGGGAGGGGAGCTGCTGGAGAGGAGCTGGAGGGAAGAGAGAAGAGATTTCCTCTCCCGTTATCAGCTGTGCCTCTAACCCTGCTCTGCCACTGAAATGTTTATTTATAGATGACAATAGCCATGGGTTCTCTGTACGTATGATAGTTTCAAAAGATGGAGGTGGTGAGGACATTCCTGATCATAATAACCTGTTGGCCTGTTTCAAAATCAAGAGATCCACATTTATACTGGATGTACAATTAAGATATCATAGAGTTTTTCTTTTAAGCGCTTTTAAATTATATTATACTGCTGTAAATTAAATGTTGCATAAATATGGTTGGACGCAATGGTCTTTTCCAACCTAAATATTTCTATGTTTCTGTGATCAACAGATTCATCTACTGCATAGAAGTAAAAGTAGAATAATATTCCTCATATTTTATTCAAAAGGACCTCCTTTTTGAACTTGGCTGTGATAAATTCAGAAATTTGTATAGGTTGTAGATTATTAGTGATTTACAGGAACAAATAGCAAGGGAAATGCTGTAGTTTCACTTCAGGTTTGCTTCAGGTGTACTTGTAGGTACAGTTCAGATGTAATTTGTTCATCTATTTTTATAAAAACAAACAAGATAGTTATTTTGTTCTCTTTCTTATCATCATGACTCAATTATTGTATCAAGCAGAATTTCTCTATTTAGACATTTCTAATAGGTAGAATGATACACTCTACCGATCACTGAAAGGTAAAGATCTTAACATTATGCAGAAGATCTTTCTCACCTTCCTAGAGACAATTTTTGTTGTTGTTAATAGAAAATATATGCATAGAGAATTAGTAGGAACTCCCTTGCCTTCTCAGCAATATTGGAGGCATCTTTCCTAACCAGTGAAAGAATCTAAAGACTATTCTTTAACTTTATGTGAAATAGCTGCTTATTGAGCAGTATTTGCTCTCAAAATTGAAAACAATGTTACTTGGATAGTATCATCCATCAGTAATTACCAAAACCTTTTCTAGTTAATGCCTCACAATGTCTCTCTGAAATACTGCAATTTCTCTCAATTTTTTAGACAGGGAAATGGAGGCAGAGGAAAGCTATTTATTTTCGGCATGATCAGAGAGCAAAGAATGAAAGAATTGGATATCCAGAACTTTTATCTTCCATTCCCTAAACAATGCATCCATTTTATCCTTAAAACAGAGCTTAAATGCTTTTTGATCAAATGGGATTTTTCTAAATAGACTTACCAATCCATCTTCCCCGGGTCCTGGGAAAGTTACAGCAAGATTCCGTCCATTCTCATCAAAAGCTTTTATTTCGATGCCTAAATTGGATTCAGGCTGTTTGAGCCAATTTTGCAGCACTGTCTTCACATAAAGTTAAAGAA
>VYZR01053088.1:6179-24426 GCA_013400675.1 Oxylabes madagascariensis | reverse complement strand
GAATAGGTTTAGCATTCACATCAACTGCTCAATGGAAAACTCAGCTGAATCACGGTGCAGCTAGGAACAGGCTGTAAATCATGGCTACAGGTCATGTAGTATGGAGGGCTGTTTAACAACATAACCAACAATAAGATTCCTTCAAGATGGAAGCAAAGACTTCTTCCACAATGGAAAATGAACAGGTAGATAAAAACAAAGACACCACCCTCTGACTGGACTAGTAGTTCAAGTGAGAGAAGTTTAGGAAATCCTTAATAGGACAAGAGATAACCCTAGGGAATCAACAGGTGTTTCTGTTGCTCCTCACTGAATTTAGAAGTGAAATAATGCAGTGCATGGGAAGCACATCTGTCTGGTGATCAGCTTTCCTGTAGGACTGCAATTCACCCCGACGCCCTGTTGTCCAGTTCCTTGCTGGAAGAAGCTGAGCTTGAAAATGCTCTTGCTGCCCTAAGTGCTTGAAAATATCTGCCTTAAATGCTGTGGTATAAACCAGGGGGGCTATAGAACAAATACAATTATGTTGGTATTACTGGGATACTCAGGAGGTCTAATTTGAGTTGGCATATTTGAGACCAACTTTGGAGACTCGTCAGGAGAGTTGTCCTTTGTGTAAAGATGGTAAGAAGAAAAAGATAAATGTCTTTTGGCAGAACATCACGTCTTTGCAATGTTTCCTTTCAGATGCTCTAACAACACATGGTGGACCTTGGGAGAAGTGGTAGATTGAGACTTTTGCTGTTTCAGCTAAAATGGGACAATTGTGGGACACAAGATCCTGAGGGTGATGGGAACTGGTGGAGGAAGTCCTTTGCCGGGTAAGAGGCAACCCTTTCCTCTGAGGCCAGAGAGGGAGCACAAGCTGTGAGGCAGGAAGCAACGCCAGTGGTCACCTGCTTTCCTGAGAGACCTGTTAGGCCCAGGTCAAGGCAGGGGGACCCGAAGGAGGAAAAGTGTATTGGCTACTATGAGGGGATCCACCAAAAAACACAGGAGGAGAGGATCATAGGTGGGGATGCCAGCTTGGATGAAGGAGGGTACAGTCCCAGAGGATTGGCTGGGAGCAGATGGCTTGGCATGGTGAAGGCATTCAGGAAAGTCTCGCATAGCTGCTGGACTGAAGGGGAAGGCTGCAAAAGCAGCAGCAAGCAGGAAACCGCCTAAAAATGTGCTAATCCTGAAGCGCTTTCGAAGAACCAGGATAAAAAAAATGTGTCCCATGCATTTGGTGGGGTGAGCGTGTTTGTCAGCACAGCCTGCCCTCCCCATCTGCCCATGTCCCGAGCACTCCCCACTAGGTGCCAGTATAGGAGCACACCACTGCGCATCTGCTTCGAGGAAGGAGAAAAAGGCATGGTTAAGACTTTTCAAAAGTACATGTGCTTGAAAATGTGTTTTCAAATAGACATGTGTTTGTAGTGTTCTCAGTTTATACTTAAATCTGAATATACAATATGCCTGGGGTCGCCAGTAGTGTCTAAACCAATCCCCATGGGCACTATTGCTATTAAAATCATAGGTGAAGCAGGACACAGGGCACCCAGCTGGTGCAGCCTTTGAGTGGTGCCCAGTGCCCCTGGGCAATGTGAGCCCCAGATGGGTTGACATGGACAGAGCCTGTCCACTTTCATCCAGCTGGGAAGCAACCTCATCACCTGATGGTACTTGCTGCTGGAAGAGTATTTAATTGTGAAATCAGTGGTTTTTATCAGAAAAAACCAAACANTTTTTCTTAAACCACCTGGCAACACTCATTGCTAAACTCCTACTGGGTATAAATAATTTTATATACTGCTTTTGCTCTTCACTGTAGATGCTTTTGCAGTAGAAAGCGGAAGACACTTGAGATGGAGGATGCCTACCTGACCGAGCCTCAGAACTGAGCCACAAGATCACAAAACACATTACCAGTACATTTCAAGTCTTTCTGGAAAAAAAAGTGTTGCTCTATAACATGCAGACCACCTGTCCCTGCACTCTGCACTGCAGATTTAGTTATAAAATTAAGTGAAAAAAGAGTGAATAAAATAATTAGCAGAACAATTCTTTGTTACAGACCGCTATGGGAACAAAGAGTTTGTTGAAGCTCTGATGCCTGTCAAGTCTTAAATCTTTCTGAGAAGAGGTTAAGTTGCTTTGGTTTCTCTGTTAGCCATGCCAAAATAAATAGAATGTGCTCAACTGAAGAAAACAAATACTTGAAAATAATGAAAAATCAATAGGACCCTTGTTATTCGGTAGCAGGCATACAGATCTAATCTGACAGGCTGTATTGAAAGTGTAAACTGAATGCTCACACACATGTATTAGTAATGTCAAGATGAAATGTTAGCTTAAATCTTATCAATTCAGTTTATAGGACAGGGAGGAATTACTGAAGTAATTTTATCTGAACACCCCCCACACAACCCCCCATTTTGGAAAGGATAGCTCTCAATAGAGTGTGTATTTGTGTGTGTGTTTAAAAATGTTCAGATTTCAGGTACCCTTCTTCATTGCCGTGAAGCTTTTGGAATTGCCTCAACCTGTCAGCTTCTCCAGTCGGGAAGAAATACTAACAACAAACCTATTTTCGTGGAGAAATTTAAAGGAATCTTTCATTCTTGGCCTGATAGCATTATTCCCATGGGCAGAGGACAAAGAAATATACAGCTAAGGAACAATTTCACATAAAAATTACATCCCTTCGTCCAAAAGCCCTGCTATGTGTCATGCTGTTATGGAGCACATACAGGAACTGCCTCTGCCCTTTTGTACAGAGCTGGCCTTTAGGCTCCATGCAGTCTGCATCCACCGGCCCCACTCATCTGAGAGAACTATGAATTTAAAGAGATTCCAAGCTTTCATTTTTCAAATGTGTGTATTTCCAGTCCTTTTCCGTAGCAAATGGAAATATCTTAGGAATGGCAATTTCTATTCTTTTGCCAGAATTAAAAACAAACAAAAAAACAAACAAACAAACAAACAAACAAACAAAGTAAAATACAGTTCTCCATGGCTACAATATGGGCAAGGAAGGATGTAGTGACAGAAGAAAGGAGACAAGGCTTGCTTTGGTAGGTCTGACCTGCCATCCAGCAGCCCAGGAATCCTCCAGCAGTGGTCACTACAACCTGGTTTGGGGTAAAGTACAAGATGAATACAGTTTCACTGCTCCACTCTTTAAACTAAGGAAATGGATTGCAAGACTGCAAATATTCAAAGAAGAATCTGTCCTCTTATTTTTGGAGCAGCATCCTCTGTGACGTATGTAAGTCATCAGAACATAATGAATCCAGTGATGATTATTTTCAGGAATGAAAAAAGTCACCAGGAGATTTGGTTTGGGAGGAGTCACAAGGAGGGACAGAATCTTATTTTTGAGAATGTAGGCTGTGTCATCATGCAGTCTCCTCTGGTAGTCATGGCAGAGGCTGGGTTGTCACCTGGGAAGAGCTTGTGCAGTATGGTGTGCCAATTAAAAGAGGAACAGAGAGACCTGAATTTGTCATGTCCATTCACAAGATGCTCCTCTGTATTGTCCAACACGAGCCAGTGGCCCTTGTGTTTTCTCTGCGGAACACGGAGATGATGAGGGTCTTAGTGCTGCTGAGGGTGTTGCTGGTGAGGAGCTGAGCTCTCCCAAGATTTCTCTGTTACGTAGGGAGTGTGGAAATCACTGCACCATCCCTTGGCTTTGGGCAGGACAGCTCTTTTCCTGTGCCTGTTGGGAAAGGGTGACCCAGGCCCATCAGTGCTTTGATCAGCTTGGAGCCAGCATTGGCAAAACTTCAGAGAGCCCTGGATTACCTGGGAAGGTGCAGATAACAGGCATGCACATTACTTAACTGCAGGCACTTACTTGGTGACTAATTTAGGAGAACTATTGTCCCTGACTAAGGAGGGCTTTTCTTCCAAGGATTCCTATCTCATCATGACAGAGATTTAAGTTATATGGATGCTTTCTCTTGATTACTCAAGGAGCATAAGGACTGTCACCATCACAAAGAGCTCCTCTTCTAGATCTCCACCAAAGTGAGGGCTTACAGGGCATACTTCCCATTTTTTAAAGAGGACAGGAAATTTTCTGAACATTTTGTATCCAGGCTTACCTGATTTGGAGCCCTTTCTCTTTGTTTCAGTGAAGCTTAGAAACTATTATTCTTACTTGCAGCAATTATTTCCCAATAGAGAACAGCTTTGTGTGCCAAGGAGCCATCCTGTTTGCAAAGGGGATGACTAGGTTATTGGAGGCTATTGAACTCTCCAGCCTCACTTTGTGGAAACAAAAAGTGCTGTGGGTGCAGCTTACCTATAACTGCTGCTGATGCATGGAAGTGAGACGTGAATATTAACACTACCACATCCATTGCTGTTTGTTATGAAGAAGAGCACTGCCTTTGCCACCTTTTCCATCTCCTTTGGTGTTTCCTGCCTTCCTTGAGAACATGATTGGCTCTTTGTGACTTACTAAATTCTGCCCTCCTGGAGTGGGCCAGGCAAAGGCTGTCCCTCTAACCTACTCTTGGGAAATGGCATTATCCTTTGTGTGTGTGTGTGTGTGTGTGAGCACTCGACCCTGGAATTTTCATAGACTAGAAAACGGGTTAAATCAATTAGAGCTACACAAACTGCAATTGGTTTTGCATGAATCTATTTGCAAGATAAGAATTATCTTCACTCCTCCCCTGTGAACAATAACTGACAACATTACACTCCTTCTCAAATGCTTTTTGATAGGTTAATGGGCCCATATTGAGAGCATATAATTGCAGCAGTTTTGGTTCAAGAGCTGATGTGATGGATTACATCCCTCTTGATGCTTGGGGTTGGGATACAATACAGAGAGGCTGCCTGGACCCTCTGGTGCCAGAGGGCTTAACACGGTATTGACAGGGCTGTGCATATTAAATCCAGATCAACCTTCTGAATGAACACAGGCACATCTGAACTTACGTGGAAATCTTCTTTCATAGTCTTAAAGGAGTTATTTTTAGTAAAAGTTGTTGAAAAAAAAAGAAAGAAAAAAGCCCATACCCTTACTTACTGCTGAGATATGAGCTGAAGGAAACTCTCCTGTCAGATCCGTTTCATATATGTTACAAGAACAGCAAAACAGAAAAGTTCAGCAGGGTATTATTTTATTTTCATTTTTTTAAAAAAAATTCTGTTAAATTTATGGGGTCTGACAAACCAGTCTGGAGGGTGCCAAGTCCAGAGGAGTCTAAAGGTATCCTTCAACATCGGGTGATAGCTGCTGATTAGTTTTGGCAGGAATGATTTCCTGATGCTCTGCAAGTGAAAATTAACAAACTCTGGGCCTTCTTGGAAAAAGTAATGCAGCAGTGTTTCTTGCTTCAGAGGTCCATGCTGGGAAGTGCCGCTCTCCTAGATTCAGCTTGGGTAGCTCCACTGGGTAACACCACACTCACTGACTCTTTCCTTTGGAATGAGCCAGGATCTTCCAGAGCCAGGTACGAAGCAAGGTTGGGTGGGAAATATTTCCTCCTACTTGCACAGCTGCCAATTTCAGAAGAAATCATCCTTTTTTCTTTTCAGTATTTGTAAACTCTGATTTTTAAATGCACTGTAAAGTTAAAAGCAATTGAATGTACATAAATAAGAGAACCTAAAACAGTCTTTCATCTTGCAAGACCACATGGAGCACTTTTGTTGTTTAAGAGGCCTGATACCACATCCAACTGCTTCTGGTACAAAGTTCTCCAAATCTGTCAGCAAATCTTTCATTCCTGCCTGACTTCTTCCTATATGGCCCTCATGAATAATTGGAGAGTTTGATGTAAGCCCAGCTTACATAAAAGGAATTGTTTCGGAGTTTTGCAATAGGTGTTCAGTGATACTCTCTCATTTCATGAGCTCACCATGAAACTTGGTATGCTTGTCTTTTTGTGTAAAAGAGATTCCTATTGGAACCAAGTTAATTTTCTAATTACACCCTTCTCTACCCTTTCCTATTGAAATAAAGTCTTGATTCAGATAGCCTGATATGTTTTGCAAACTTGTGTCCATTACAGTAACTTTTCTTACTTTTGTCAAGAGTATGTACAGCTCACATCTTCCTTAAGGCCCTCTCTAGGAGCTGTCAGAAACAGGGTAAAGAGTTCTAGAAACCTGGTGCAATTAAGGTTTTTGGAATATAGTTCTATCCTTCATCCCAGTCCAGTTGCCCTGACTCTGGGTGGTTTTGGGACAGGCAGTTGTCTCTTGACACATGTTCAAGGCCTCCTTGTATTCCATGCCAGAAGAGCAAAATTCAGAATTATTCATAAAGTTAAATTGGTGTTTTTCAATTATGTCTAATTTGCAAAATGAGTAAGTGTTGAGATAGAAAATGTGCTGGGGCCTTGCAGTGTGCTAGTCCAAACCATGATATCATGGTTCATGATTTTGTGGTATCAAATACACAGGAGTGTTTTAGGAGAAAAGGAAGACCAATTTCAGAAGAAGGAAGACACTGAAACCAGTTATTTCTGGGTTCAAAACCCCAAATTGTCAACAATACCCCTGAAAATTTATTTTCAGAAGCTGTGAATCAATTTTCCAGTTGAAACATATAAAATGGTGCAAGATAATCTCTCTTCCTCCCCCCGCTGAGTTTCCTTTAATGTTGGTTGTTTAAATCCCCATTCACCTAGAGAGACTTCCAAGCTTACAAAATCCTGGAGAAGTCATACTGGAGAGAGCCATGCCACTTGTTACTCTCTAGTATTTCTGTGAGTAGTCAAAAGCAGGAAATTCTGAAAATGTTTATATAAAGTTGTATTTAATTTCTGCGTGATCCTTCTCCATGCAGACCTTCTGACACTAACAAGTTTCTCTGCTCTCTAACCTCTTCTGCTGCTGCTTGCGATCTCCAAAGACATACCTGATGAAATTTGACATGCTGCAGCTATGTCAGGTGTATGAAGCAGGATAGTGCAAGGGTTTGTTTGGCTATTTGCACTGACATTAAGGGATGCAAGTCCTCTTTGGAGGACATGGGAAACGGTCCTCTGCAATGGAGAGCCCTTGACCTTGCTCAGATGCAATAAGATAGTCTTACTTTCTGTTTTGTTTGAAGAAATTAAATATTCCTTTTTACTCATAGCCAGAAATAGGCAATAATTGTTCTTACTGTCCAGGCTTAATGGTTCAGATGTGCACACTGCAGGTGCTCAAGTCTGATGTACTAATAACACTCTCCTTAACATGACCTTGTAAGCCTCCTCACCTTGTGGAGTAGGATGTGAAGTTATTTTCATAGATGAAGTACTATATTTTATATAACAAATGAAAAATCTACTTTTTGGGAAAATGCTGCCTTACGTTCCATGTTAAGGCCAGAGCCTCGCTCCAGAATCTTGCAGTAGCTCTACTTTGTGTTATTGTATTATGATTAAAAACTCTGTTTGTCACCTAAGAGCTTGCTTCTCTTTCAGTTCTGGTAACCATAAGCTGGCAAGACATGCCTACTAAGTCTTTGATTCTGTATCTAAAGAAAGCAGGGGTGATAAAGGGCCATTGCTCTGGAGATTTTAGTATTTGTTGAGTTAAACATTGCTGAGCAGTCTAGCATCCCCACCCTTGCCATGAATGAATCTGGAAGGAATGAGTTTGAAGTCTTGCTCTGGTTGACTATAAACCTTTATTACACGTGGGATGTTCCTTGTGGAGGGAGGGAGGCGGTTGCCTCTCAAACGAAATAGGCCAAATTCATCAGCTTACTCACTGCCCTGCCGAGCAGGGCGTGATGGGAGTAATTCTGGGTGCCTGGCACCTGCTGGAGCAGGGAGGCTGGCTGGCAACTGTGAACCTGCAATCAACCTTGGTGCCTGCCCTCACTGCAGACTGTAAATAACAAAGGCATTTATTTTATTTTTTCAGTGGGGATGGGAACAGTGGTGAGGGTAAACAGAAGGAATTAAAACCACCATGCTGCTGAAAGCAGGTGGTGGCATGCCCTCGGCTGTCACCACTGCCGGTCTCTTTCATAGTTTTTGTAACAATTTGTACTCAAGGAACATTGGTTTACATTCTTTCCCCTTACCTCATCTTCACTGTAAGAAGCAATGGGCACATGAACAAATTTTTACATTAAGAAAAGATGAAGCAGAAAATTGCAGAGACTGAGGATAACCACTTAAATTATGTTAACTGACAAAGACCACCTCTTGCTCCTCCCTTTCCATTCTTAGCCCCCTATCACAGCTATATCAAGGGATACAACCATGGATATTTTCATGACTTCATTGAAATTTTTCTTTAACTCTAACTTCATTTTTATGACATGCTTCTGTAACTGATGTTTTGTTCCCAATTAAATGCACTTGCCAGAATCCATAGTGCATTTTTTTTCATCTGTAAAAGGGTGTGTATTTGGGCTCTTGGCAAATAATCCTCAGTCAGGTTGTTACTGACTACAAAGGCTGTCATAAAATGCTCACCAGAGTCACCCATCCAACGTCAGCATCACAATTGGAAATTCCTTATGGGTATTACAGGAGTTTTGCAGCTTCGAGACAGAGGACAAGAGGGGCTGTGACAGTGTTGCTGTGCCTGGTGCCTAGAGAGATTTTGTCACCTGGTCATTCTGGGCTGAATCTCCTTCATCTTTTCAGGAAAAGTAACTTGGAACGTAACTTGGGTAACTTTTTTAAATTTGCATGGCCAGTGATTAGAAATCCCAGGTGCTATGGATGCAGATAAGGAGTCAAGGTCACTGGCTCTTGAAATGCTGGACCACAGAAACACGGGCTGCAGGCTCAGACTCAACTGACTCTACCAAAGATTTCAAACTGCTTTTGAGCTTTATTTTCCAGAGCACTAGAACATTTCAAACAATGAATTTAGTTCAAAGCTATTAGATGGACAAAGGAGGAAAGCCTTTAGCTCTGAGGCTGTTAATTTTATTTTTTTATATGCAGTAGATTGTTTCTCAGTAGACAGACACAGAACTGTAAATCATCCTATGCAACTGTCCAGGTCCCGACAGAATATCTGACAGCTAAATGACATGTGAGAGCTGGAGGACAGTGCCCAAAGGCAGAAAATTAAGCCTTCAATTAACTGGACTCATTTTCCTGTGATTAGACTTTGAAAAGCTGTGATTTGCATCCTGCTACTTACTTGCCTGGGTGTGCCCTGCACTTCAAGCTAAGCTCTTCAGGTGAAATGTCTCTGCTCTGTGTTTGGAGTTTGTACCTTCAACTGCAGTAAAATGTATGATTCATGTTACAATTTAAAAAAAACCCAGACATCAAGGAAAATATATATATAAATGTGAGTGTTCATAATGGTAGAATTCACCTTTACAAGTACTTTTATGGAGAAGTGTTTATCCTGCTATAAAAGAGAGGTGCTAGGTGGGTGTACAATGAATTCTCAATTATTCACGAGCAGTTTATCCAGGTTGTGGATTAACTGTGCTGCAAAGGCCATGACACTTAGCTGGCACTGTGCAAGGGGGTCCATCTATACTCCTGTGCTCAAGCACAGTGTTCCAGGATCCAGTCCAAAGCTTTAGTGAACTCTGTGTGGCAACACCTAAGTATGCCCTGGCTCCAGCAAAATTTATCCTTGTGGTTGCAGTGCTGCAAACATACTTTGGGTTGCACATTAGCTAATACACCCTCTTGGAGCAGAGTGCAGAAATACCTAAGAGTTTGTGCAAACGGCAGGTTGTATCTGGCAAAGTCAGGGCTGAATTAGAGCTAATAAGTCTGGCTAAACTTACGTTGACTCTTTCTGGAGTCAATCACAAAGCTGACCAGTCTTCACTTCCAATGTGTGCAACGTGCTTAAAGACATACAGGCTGTGTCTGAGCTGTTCTCAGGAGTGACTCTGCGCTTCTAGCTCTGGATGCCTCCCAGAGTTTGTCCTAAGCACCTATTGAGTTGAAACCTGGAAATGTAGCAGTCTCTTTCTCCCTCTCATCTATTCCTCTGGCCCTGCTTCCCAGGTGGGGTCTAGTAACAACTCAAAATGCTCTAGCTGTGACACCACAGCAGTTATAACTACGCTGGATACACAGTGGATGATGTGGTGCAGTTGAAATGTGCTTATCACAGAAACACAGTTCTTGGGAAGTGACCATCTAGAGCCAGTGTCATTCATTCTGCCAGCACAATCCAGCATATACCACCACGAAATTAAGTCCATGACATTGGGAAAGTCCATGAGTGTGGGAGGATTTGCAGCAGTTTGCTAAAGCTAAAAACATTTATGTTTTTCTAACTGTATTCCACCTTTTCTGCTGAAATTCTCCTTCTTTATATGGTAATGAAGGAAGTGAATACATCATAAAAATCTCAGAAGGGAAAAAGTCACAGATGAGTCACTGAAAATATTGATAATATCACTGAATGAAACTGACCTATAGCTTTCAACCTTCCTGTTTTTCTATGCCCACTCCTCTTGCAGCTTCACGGACCCAGTTATGACTCTCCTTGGTGTTCAGAAGTGGACCAGAGGGATTTCTTCACCTCCCTGTAGCAAGGACATATGCCAGAGTCACAGAATCCCTTCCTTGCCATGCCAGGATGCCACAAAATCTTTAGCACCTACAACAGCCCCTGAAAATTCTCAGAGCTACTTATAGCAGCAACCAAAATGTCTTATCACACCCCTGCCTTGGTGACAAATTAAAACTGCAATTTGATTATTAACATGTTTCCAAATAAAGGGCTGGATCTCACTACCCCTGCTGCTGATTGCAAAACTGGACTTGACTTCAGTGGAAGCAGATCTGGCCTCAAGGGTATGTTTAGAGGAAGCAAGTAGCAGCTATTTTCCTCATGTTTATTTTACATTTCAGGTTGAGGCATTTGCAAGTGTGGTTTCTGCTGGACTCTGTATAGCTGGGGTTGTGACTAACAATAATAACAGGCTGTGACTTTGCCCCAGCCCCGGAACAAGAGGCCGCCTTGTCCCCAGAGTCATGCAGAAGGCACAGGGTGACTCACACCCTCGTAATCCCTTTGCTGGGTTTCCCCTCACTCCACAGGAAAGGAACTTTTCTTCTCCTTCTATATTTGGCGCACCCCATGGTCCCAGCCACGCTTGTCCCATGGCTGTGAAGTGTGTTGGGAGTGTGACTGCACTGAAACCTACAGGTCAGGGTGTTTAGCAGCCAAGGGGAAGTAAGCAAGGGTATCTAGTGGGAAACTAGGCTCTGTTTTATTCTGCCTTGAGCACAAACCAAAAGTGCATCATGGTGTAAGGTGGCACCTTGGGACAAGGGCTCCATAATGACCCCTGTGGCACAGCTGTCCACAAAACCAGTGACTTCAAGGTGCTCTGTGATTTCCATCCAATCTCTTAATTTCCAGGTTCTGTACATTAGTGAACTGAATACACAAGGTGTTTCTGGGCCTTTTTTCTGTGACAGTCTCATGCAACAACTTTACTCATTCATTAATTAAAATATCTCCTTCCTTGCAGAGGTGATGTGATGCTGTCCAATAGATCTTAGCACATACAGGTGTTGGCTTCCTGTGAGATTATGGCTCTGGAGCACTCCTGCAGGGGCAATCTGAAGAGTATCTGTGTATGACCAGTGATGATTGTGAGAGGCTTGGAAAACTGGATATTTTGAGTTTCTGTCAAGGCAGCCTGGATGTGTCACTCCTCTGTGTCATGTTCAGAGCATCTGAACTTATGGTTGTTTGGACAACAGATAAAATGGAGTTTCTTGGACGTTGTTTTTATTTTTTCCAGGCAAGTGCTTTCTCTTTTTTCATACCTTCCACTGCATATCAGCTCCACTTCTGTTTCTGGTAGATTCGATTCATATTTAGGGAACCGTCTTTGCAGTTGAATTGGATTCCTTATAAAGCTCCATGACAAATGTGTTAATGGATAGCTAGATTTGAGGGACATCTGTATTTTGCTCACAATAACGTTCCATGTTTTCTCACCAAAATGTTCATGGGCTTGTTGAGTGCCACAGCCTTGAAGGATCGGCCACATGCAGGTCCTTTGCCAGACAAATCGTGCTTCAAGGTGGCACAGCATTTCAAGGAGATCAGCTTCTCTCACGACTGAAGACCAATCAAGACTGGAGAAAATCTAATCAAAGAAGATACGGCTTCTTTGGAATATGTTCAGCTGTTGTCTCTTGGGATAAAAATTTTGAATGTTTAGACCATTTAGGTTTAGATTCTTGGAATTCTTCCTCATATAAAGCTCTCAACATCACATCATCCAGAAGTTATGCCTCTACTGCTGTTAACTAGCTAGGAAACCTAACTTTGTGACAGAGGATATCTGTACCTTGCAGTCACAGCAGTGACTCCAGTGGCATCTATATACCTGAGATAGCTGCATAGCCCTGAAACTGCAGTGCCTTTTGACACCTGCATGAAAGAGGCAAAAATAGTCCTCATGTGTCTAGCAAATGCCTCACTGCCTGCTAACCCTATTCCTCTGTTCCAAGTAACCAAAACTATCTGGGGCAGCCCTTCTGTTTACCTCGCTGATCAGGTATGTGCATGGTTCCTGTGTTGGTGGTCTGCACAACTCAGCGGCAGGTACCTGGTGATTGTGGTTTCAGTACAAAAGGTTCACCTGCTAGCACAGGACACGGTCATCTTTTCTCAGTCATGTCACAAGGGCACACTTCTTTAAATTTCTCTCCAGAAGAGGTAATAATGTGCGTATTTGGGAAAATATCTATAATCTAAATCTCTAGGACTAACTAATTCAGTGTAGTAGATCATACAGACACACTTTGAAAGTCCTTAACCACTTTTATGGGAATTGACTGGGGGATTCTTCTTGTGCTGGCGCCCTAAGTATAGGCTTTTTTCCATCCAGAAAATTTGACTGGGTGTCCTGTCAGAATTGGGATTAGATTGCAAGTAAGAAAATGCCCAAGGTTTGTGATTAAACCTCATGGGAAGGAATGGTGCTACAAATTTAAATAAGTTCTTACGAAAAACCTAAGTCTTATATAAATGTCCTCGAAGTCCACAAATTCAAAGTGATTTTGTGTGAAACCATTTCACCCTTCAGGCATTCTTGCCTGCCTGTTTTGCTCAGTTTGCCTCTTCCCTGATGCAAAAGCAGTCCCTGTGTGCCCAACAGGAGCTGGGGGATGGCTGTGGAGGCGGGCAGCTGGTGGAGGGGCTGCAGCAGCTCGACACTGCACTGTGGAAGCCACCCCAGCTCCGCTGCTGAGGGCAGTGTTGGCTCACGGCACGTTATCTTCTTGTGGAGCTCCTTCTCCCAGCACATAAACAATTTTGTTTTTGTTTAAAGATTTTCCCACACAAGTGTCTGCCAAGTTCAGAGGACTGCTCTTTGAGACTGATCTTGAATTTTTTGGAAAGGGAGATGAGATTATATAATAAATTCAGTTTGTCTCAGTGAGGCAGTTGGGAGATGCTGTTTGAGACTATAACGTAACAGCCAACAGAATTAAGAAAAACAAAAGAATCCATAGTGCAAGCAGGAACTCGATTTTCAATTTAGTAAGTTTAATCTGGAAGCAGATTCACAGGCAAATCATTCACACATCACAGGATGGTTGAAACATTCTCAAAACAGTAAACCTGAATAGATTAATTTCTCTTACAAAAAACAGCATGTCTTTTTTTAATATACAGCTTGTTGTACACCTTGTTGTGTACCTATGGACTCAATGATCTTAGAGATCTTTTCAGCCTACAGAATTCTATGATGCAGTGGTTTTCAAGTAACAGTCAACTGGTGATTTAAAGAATTATCACTGGTCTTACCGCTGTGACAATATTGAAATTCTTGTTGTTTGCCAAGTGTCTATGGGTACTGATACTTTTTTGTCCAACTCAGGTCTTACTCTTCTAAATAAGTGAGCACCCCAAATGCAACAGTTAGAAATAATACTTCTGGAGAAATATTCCTCTTAAAATTTTAATTCAGTAACACAGCATTTCCAGAGAAACTGAAATTTAAAAGCACTGTGGAGTCAAGGAACTGGTCTGGCACTGGGATTGCAGGGAGGCAGGCAGGCTGCATGCTGGAGGAGCTGGACACCCACCGTGGCTTCTCTCGGTGTTTCTGGTGGAATTGATGCAGTTGGCCTAACTAGTATTTTCTCATGGAAATGCTGCTGGCAGTGAGGCTGAAAGGGGAGGGAGAGCTGTCGGAGCAGCATCCCTGAGAGAGAGGGAACTGCTCATGTACTCATCATCTCTAATCCTCCTGAGTAATGTCTCTTGTGGTCAGTGAGGGCAGGTATTGCTCTGCAGAGGGAGAAACTATGACAAAATGTACAGAGAGCATCAAACCTGTAACATTGCTTGGGTATCCTCCTGCCTCCTTTTCCTTGGATATCTCTTATCTTTTTGTGCTGCCTTAGTGTTTCTCACATAGCCAGTTCATCCTCTCCTCTGAAGAGAACACAGAAAATTAGTAAAACAGCAGTGGTGATGATGAGAGGGTTTCGGTCTTAGGATATTTTAGATGGTACCGTAATGATATTTTTTTTAAAAAAATTATATTTATTTATACAATTAAAACATATAATGATCATTATGCTACCATCTAAAACGTCCACAGGAAAATAAATTCATCTTATGTTTTGAGAATTGAATAATTCTATTTGTGTACTGGACAAGGAAATACATCAGTTTTACGGTTGTCTCATAGTTAATTATTTCTTAAAATAGAACTTGATTCTGACTGCAGAAACTGTAGGGACTCCTGGGAGCTAAAAAATCTTGAAAATCACCAATTAATAGACCATATAACAAATGTGTAGTTCAAGATTTGAGCAAGATTATTTCAACTTTTGTATTCTTTCTACATAACTGTGGTTGTCTTCTTTTACGTAGGGTCTTTAATTTATATTGCTGGACTAGGCTAAAACTGTTGATGGCATGTTTCTTTAATTATTTAGGGTTTTTCCCATTACATTATAGTTTTTCCATACAAAGCTAAAAAAAATATAAAGCTGCTGTATTCTGAAAGATAAAAATGAAGAACCTGTTTATTATCATGGAATTATAGAATCGTAGAGTATGCTGAGCTGGAAGGGACCCATCAGGATTATAGAGTCCAAATGCTGTCCCTGCACAGGACACCCCAAAAATCTCACTGTGTGCCTGAGAGTGTTGTCCAAATGTTTTTTGAAATCGGTCAGTTTTGCTTGTGACCATTTCTCTGGGGAGCTTGTTCAGTGCTCAGCCATCATCCGGGTGAAGAACCTTTTCCTGATATCCAGCCTAAACGCCCCCTGACACAGCTTCACGCCATTTCCTCGAGCTCTGTCACTGGTCACAAGAGTGAAGAGATCGGTACCTTTCCCTCCGCTTCTCCTCGTGAGGATGTTGAAAACCACAATGAGGTCTCCCCTTGGTACATGAAATGCCCTTTTACTATTGTTTCCCTTAGCTGAAGAAGTGATTTGGCCTGAAAGTGACAGTGACACCTGCTCTTTTTATCTACCAAAAAAAACCCACCAAGCCCCCAAAACCCCAAAACAAAACAACAAAAAAAACCACCTCCCAAAAACTCAGGAAGGGCAAGGAAGCTAATCCAGCTAAGAGGTATGCCAATAGCCATACTATCCCTGTAGCAAATTGTGTCTCCTCAGACCTCCTTCCCCCCAGGGTCATGCTGGGTCTCACCTCTTTCACAGCTAAATATCCCAACTTCAGAGCATACCAGCTCTGATATCTCATGACTTACAGAAGCATAAAGAAACTTTATGTTCTCCTTCAAGCATCTGCGATCCCATCTATAGATTTCAGCCATTCCACCTGCCTCTCCTGATTCACCACTGGGCTCCCACTGAGGAGACAGGATTGCTGCCCAGGCTGGGGGCAAGGCAGAAGCTGTCATAGCCTGTGGATGCTGGTGCCGGATGTGTCCAAGTCCTTGTGCTCTTGCCAATCTTCATCCCCTTGCCTGCAGGCCACCTGCCACCGGGCCCAAATACACCATTCTTCAGGTAGGGACATCTCACATCTGAAAAATGAGAAAAAAAGGCTCCTGGGAAATCTCAGAGGATTTATACAACTACGTCCCTCAGGATGTGGGGTTGATTACTCAGGAGGTGACTTCTACTTTTTTTCTGAGTCAGTACTGAACAAGTAACTGGTCTGGTACATCACTCGGAGGGACTGTGGTGCTCTGGTGCAGCCTTTTGCAAA
Source organism: Oxylabes madagascariensis (assembly GCA_013400675.1). Classification (NCBI taxonomy): domain Eukaryota; kingdom Metazoa; phylum Chordata; class Aves; order Passeriformes; family Timaliidae; genus Oxylabes; species Oxylabes madagascariensis. Next base: position 8,310 of record VYZR01053088.1, on the reverse strand, counting down.
AGCCTTTAGTCAGACCTGCATTTTCTCAGCCAAAACCAGTCTGGTCATGAGAAATGTACTGAGCAGCAAATGCAGCCAGTGTTTATCTCCCTCAGTTTTGCCTGGTTACGCTTGGTGGTGCCACCAAGCATTTGAACCGGGGTTACAGAGTTAATTTGGGAGGTCAGTGTCCCTGTGCTATATAGTCTAGAGCTACCTCTTATGGATGTTTTTGGGCTGCCTTAAATCAGTCATCTTCTGTGAGAGTCTTAGGTGGGGACTCATACCAGATAAAAGAAATGTGAAAATGAGGTTTAGTGTTAGGGGGAATGTGTGCCGTTCTATTAAAAACTGAGGAACAACTTCTGCTCTGTCAGTACATGGAGGGGGAGGAAAACACTTTTTCTAGTTATTAGAAATTTGTATGATTAGTATGATTTATACCTAATGGCCAAGGCAGGTAGCCCTGTGATTATGCCCTTTCGTAATGATGCGCTTCTGCATCCTTTAGATGCATTTATTTATCTGGTGACTGCTAAAAAATGCATAGAAAATCTGAAAAGCAAGATAGGCAATAAACTCCTTTCTCCTTTTGCCCTCTTTTTGTGTGGTTAGAGAAAGTATTTTAGAGCATCTGTTTCCCAAATTGCAAACCAATCTGGTCCAGTTGTAAAAATTTAATTATGCATTGCCACCTGGAAAGAGCACTAATGAAAGTTCACATAATAATATGATCAAATACAGCCCCAATTAATAATGCTGTTGCTTTTCTCAGACTGGTTGCTCCAAGAAAACAAAACCTTTATATTCACGTCCTAGATTCTTCTGGACCTTATACAATAGGAATGTTCAGAAGAGGCTTTTAAAGATCACTCTTGCTTCCTGAACAGCACTCATACTGCAGACGCCCACAGACAGGATCAGATGATACTGCAGCGTCATGAAAAGGCGCTTCCAGAGGTGTTTACATCCTCACACTTTTAGCTGCCTCCAGAATTTATTAGTTAACAGATCACTGCTTCCTGTTTCTGGAAGTCTTGGTCTTTTGATCATGCCACCATGTTCCTGAAATGCGCAAGAAAATGGAGGCTCTGTGTGCCTGTTTTGTTTGATGAACACAACAGTCCTGAAGCAATCCAAACCATGCATCATTTTTGGCCTGCTCACAGTGAAACAGGCTCATTGTTTAATCATTACTTGTACCAGAGATCAGAACACCAGGTTTGCCTCTGAGAGCCCAGCAATTTATCTCAGAAGTGCTACGACAGAAGTCAAAGGGGCTGATGCTGATCCTCCTGTTCTGCTGACATCGTGGTCCCCTGGGTCCACTGAATGACACAGTTACTTATGATCAGTATCCCCTCAAAAAACGAGGGATGGATGCACCTTTGCTCTGACTAGTAGCTGTTAGTTAAGCAAAATTGGAACTACGCTTAGGTTAGTAACAGTGCCACAGCTGGATGTCTGACACAGGAACTTCTTTCTGAGAAAAAAAGGATGTAGGTAGTAGCAAGTATTCATGGATTAAAAGGTTGGTTGATTTATTGATTGACTGTTTCATTAGAAAATTGATTTGAGAGCAGCCCTGGGGATGCTGGTGGATGAAACACTGGACACAAACCAGCAATATGCACTCAAAACCCAGCAGAGCAATCACATCCTGGGCTGCACAAAAGCAGTGAGGCCAAGAGGTCAAGGGAGGTGATTCTGCCCCTCTGCTCTGCTCTGATGAGACCTCAACTGGAGTGCTGCATCCAGGTTTGGGGTCCATGGTACAGGAAAAACATGGATCTTTTGAGTAGGTCTAGAGGAGGACAGTGAAGATAATCAGAGGGAGGGAGCTCCTCTCCTGAGAAGAGAGGCCAAGACAGTTGGGTTGTTCACCTGGAGAGAAGGCTTTGGTGACACCTAAGAGCAGCCCTTCAGTATTTAAAGGGAGTTTGTAAGAAAGGCAGGGACAAACTAGTTATCAGGGCCCTTAGTAACAGGACAAGGGGCAACAGTTTTAAACTGAAAGATGGTAGGTTTAGATTGGATATAACGAAGAGATTTTTTTATGATGAGGGTGGTGAGACACTGGAATGTGTCTCCCAGAGAAGCTGTCAATGTCTCATCACCATTCAAAGTCAGGTTGAATGGGGCTTTGAGCAAC
>VYZR01053083.1:0-14989 GCA_013400675.1 Oxylabes madagascariensis | reverse complement strand
GGGCGTGCGGGGCGCTGCAGCCGCGCCGGGAGGGTGCGGAGGTGCGGCCGGGCACCCCCGGCCATGTCCCTGTCCCCGTCCCCGCGGGGCCGCTCCCGCCCGGGCCGTGTCCCCTCACGTCCCCTTTAAGAGGAGGCGCCCCCTTTAGGAGCGGCCCCCGCCGGCCCGCGCGCGGCGCCCAGCGTGACGTCACTGGCGGCGCCGGGGGCCGCGCTGCCGCCATGGCCGACATGGCGGATCTGTTCGGCAGCGACGCGGACTCGGAGCCCGAGCACAAAGGTCTGGAGCGCTTCTCTCTCTCCCTCTCTCTCCGTCCCTCCGCCCGGGGAGCCCCCGCCGCGGGCTGCGCCACCCGCCCCGCCTCTGCCGCGGCCCCCGAGTGCGGGCGGCAGGGAGGGAAGGAGGGAGCGGGGCGGGCGGCGCGGAGCCGGGGGTCGGTGCCTGCAGGGGAGGTTGTTCGGCTGCAGCTGAGTTCTGGAAGCCGTGGAACACCTGGGTTAAGTCCCTGACGTTTTCAAAATTCTTGTCTGCATTCCTGTAAATTATTTTCAAGGAAGGTGTTCTTTTATTTTGCTGTTGGGAAGCGCATTTACCAGGTACTGAGGAGCAGCTCCATTGTCATAAACCTCCCTGGGTAGATGACTTGGATTAAATACAGAGTGACAGTTTTGGATTTGTAGGATCTTATAAGCCGCGTCTGTATAATTACTTGTTTAAGCCCTCACTATTCCAATTGTTATGTTCGTTTGTGTAATTCTTTATTCGTTCTACAGTTTTAGAATCTTAGATCACAGCTTGTGGTTTAAAACTTGTTGGGACATCCGTCATTTTTCATTGCGCCTTTCCTTGGCTGTGCTTTTATTCGCAGACATTTTATTTTACTATTCTCAGATACTTTGTTGGCTTTGCTTACAGCTCTCTGTCGGTTCTCTCTGGGGGCTGGGTTGTGTTTTCAGGGTTTTTGTAAAAGCAGTGCACATCCTCTCGTGCATCCTCGGAGGGGCATCCTGACTGCTGGAAGGGCGCTGTTTGTTTTGCAGATTCCGACTCTGGCTCTGACTCAGACTCGGACCAGGACAACGCCGGCTCTGGGAGCAATGCCTCCGGGAGCGACAGCGACCAGGACGACGACAGGGAGGCAATAAAACCCAGCAACAAGGAGCTCTTTGGAGATGACAGCGAGGATGAGGGGGCATCCCATCACTCGGGGAGCGACAACCGCTCTGAGAGGTCCTACAACCGCTCGGAGGCCTCGGAGCACGAGGACAACGAGCAGTCGGACGGGGACCAGCGCAGCGCGTCCGAGGCCGCGCACGACGACGACGAGGACGAGCGCGAGCACGGCTCCGAGGAGGGCAGCCACCACTCCGAGGGAGATGGTTCTGAGAAAGCACACTCCGAGGATGAGAAGTGGGGCAAGGAGGACAAAAGCGATCAGTCAGACGATGAGGAGAGGCAGCAGAACTCCGACGATGAGGAGAGACAGCAGAACTCTGACGACGAGGAGAAAGCGCAGAACTCGGATGAAGATGAAAGGCCGCAGGTGTCTGATGATGAGGAGAGACTCCAGAACTCAGATGAGGAGAAAATGCAGAACTCTGATGATGAGGAAAGGCCACAGGCCTCGGATGAGGAGAAGATGCAGAACTCTGACGATGATGAAAGGGCCCAGCGGTCTGACGAGGAGAAGATTCAGAACTCTGATGATGAGGAAAGGGCCCAGCACTCCGATGAGGAGGAGCAAGAGCACAAATCCGGTAGGACTGAATACAGAAATCATGATTTGCTGCTGGTTCGGTCTCTCTTTATTGTTTGGTTTACATTGGCCTGAAAAGATTGAAACTTCAATGTAAAGGCATTAATTACATAGCTTTTAACTAATCTTCGCAAATTTTTTTATGCAGCACTTTTAGAGCTTATTAAGAGAGAGGAATTTTAAAATTTGTGGACCAGAATTTTTAATTTGCTGAGAATAATTATGCTCCTTAGCAGAGTCTGCAAGGGGCAGTGATAGCGAGGATGAAGTTCTGCGAATGAAGCGAAAGAAACCAATTGCATCAGATTCAGAAGCAGAGAGTGACACAGAAGGGCAGAAAGGTAAATGGTGGGGGAGTTTGTGGGGTTTTGGGTCCTTTAATCTTCCTCTGGAGCGTGCCATTCATCAGCCACAGGGCTTGATAGAATTGGTAGCGTTTGTTGTACGGTGCCATGGAAATAACAAAACAGACATCAGCAATTCTCTGTGGGAGGCACACGCTGATCCTCTCCCATTAGCTCTTGTCAAGTTTTCTCTTCTGCAAATTTTTTTTCATGCATTTTTACTGAAAAATGTTGAAAAAAGATTCCTTTAATCAGAGCAGCCCAGAGAACCTGTACTGTGTTTTGTGATGGTTTAGCTGGCTGAGGAAGAGGCGTTTATTTTCTGAGAAGTAAAACTCCAAAATGTGTAATGAAATTTCTTCACTTCTCTTCAGCAACTTGAATAAGAATTATTTTACACTCTTCTGTTGCCATTTTTCATCTTGATTTCCTTATCTGATAAAACTTGCATTAGGGCTGTGTATGCATATATATGTGTGGTTTAAAATGGTATTTTTTCTGCTAAAGAGCATGCCGATGTCATGGATCTGTTTGGAGGTGCCGATGACATTTCCTCAGGGAGTGATGGAGAAGACAAGCCACCAACCCCAGGACAGCCCATTGTGAGTAGACTTGACTTTTGAGATAATTAACATGCCATTCCACTCTGAAACAGCGATTGACTTGGGTAATATTCTAAGGGGGAAAAAAAACAAAGAATAGTAACATTAAGTAGCATTACAGATAATTTTGTCCCAGCTGAAAGAATTATTACAATTTTATACGTAACAATATTGGATTTATCTGCCTTCCCCCATCCCTGCTCCACTTGTTGTACTTAAAAAAAATATAAAGAATAGTTTGATTGCTACCAAGTAAAATACAAAGCCATAGCTGTCTTTGGTACCTTATTGCAGCTATTTGAGAAATATTTTCATTTTTATGATAATTTTCATCTTTTGTTGATAATAGATAAAAATACCTTCTTTAGTCTTGTAGAAGGTGTGCCCCAGTCTCCAATGCTCAGCTGAAAACTCTGTTGGCTCCTTTGCTGTTCTTTATTGTCTTTGGTCTCTTGAGTTTGCACTGGAGCTTGAAGTCACTTAAAGTGCCACATGACAATACTGAATTGAATTCCTTTCAATGAAAGTGCCTGAATTCTTTTATCCAAATCTTCCTGATCTCTCCGTGCTTATGAATGACTTTTCTTTAACTAAAATGTAATTATTAGAGCAGCAGTAGCCAGATGGATCTTTCTCACTTATGCTCCTGTTCTTTTTTTCCATTAGGATGAGAATGGACTGAGTCAAGAACAGCAGGAAGAAGAGCCTATTCCAGAGACCAGAATAGAGGTAGAAATACCAAAAGTAAACACAGACTTGGGTAATGACTTGTATTTTGTGAAGCTGCCCAACTTCCTCAGTGTGGAGCCCAGGTAATTGCACATTAAATACAGGATTGATAAAGTCTTTTAGTGTTTCCTTATATTGCTTTTGTTTAGTAATACAGTTAAATGTGTTTGCCCTATTTAAAGTTACTGACATTAAGATGCATGTTTTGGGTTGTGATTAGTCAATAGTAATGGCTGTTGTTTTCTACTCAGGTAATTTTATTATGAAGTTGGGTTTCAGCTTGATTGAATAACTTATTGTCTGTAAAAACCATACAAAAATGTGGTTTAATTGAAAGCACATGCTATCAGTTGAATTGTAAGTGTAAGTTTAGGCTCTCAGAGATGTGAAAAGCAAATGCACAACCTTTATGCACTTCCCAGTGATTAAAAACATCACTTTGAATTTCAGAATAAGGCCTTTTTTATTTGTGTATGGTACATATACTATTTATGGATAGGCTGGTTATTAGTTTTCCTGTTCTAAGCCAAACTGGAGACATTTACTGGAATGCACAAGGAGCAGCAAAATCAGTTATTAGAGTTGTTTGTGACGTTAGGTTTGGCCCTAAAGGNCTGTTCTTTATTGTCTTTGGTCTCTTGAGTTTGCACTGGAGCTTGAAGTCACTTAAAGTGCCACATGACAATACTGAATTGAATTCCTTTCAATGAAAGTGCCTGAATTCTTTTATCCAAATCTTCCTGATCTCTCCGTGCTTATGAATGACTTTTCTTTAAGTAAAATGTAATTATTAGAGCAGCAGTAGCCAGATGGATCTTTCTCACTTATGCTCCTGTTCTTTTTTTCCATTAGGATGAGAATGGACTGAGTCAAGAACAGCAGGAAGAAGAGCCTATTCCAGAGACCAGAATAGAGGTAGAAATACCAAAAGTAAACACAGACTTGGGTAATGACTTGTATTTTGTGAAGCTGCCCAACTTCCTCAGTGTGGAGCCCAGGTAATTGCACATTAAATACAGGATTGATAAAGTCTTTTAGTGTTTCCTTATATTGCTTTTGTTTAGTAATACAGTTAAATGTGTTTGCCCTATTTAAAGTTACTGACATTAAGATGCATGTTTTGGGTTGTGATTAGTCAATAGTAATGGCTGTTGTTTTCTACTCAGGTAATTTTATTATGAAGTTGGGTTTCAGCTTGATTGAATAACTTATTGTCTGTAAAAACCATACAAAAATGTGGTTTAATTGAAAGCACATGCTATCAGTTGAATTGTAAGTGTAAGTTTAGGCTCTCAGAGATGTGAAAAGCAAATGCACAACCTTTATGCACTTCCCAGTGATTAAAAACATCACTTTGAATTTCAGAATAAGGCCTTTTTTATTTGTGTATGGTACATATACTATTTATGGATAGGCTGGTTATTAGTTTTCCTGTTCTAAGCCAAACTGGAGACATTTACTGGAATGCACAAGGAGCAGCAAAATCAGTTATTAGAGTTGTTTGTGACGTTAGGTTTGGCCCTAAAGGCCTCCTTCAGCACTTGCAGCACAATGCTGTTGAATCTGAGTGTTTCGCTGAGCAGCTTTCTTGCCCTGTTCTCAAACGGCAGTTTTAGTGGCAGCACAGCGTTGTTGGTGTCACACCTCAGCTCAGTCATCCTCCCTGGCTTGGGGCTCCAAGCTGTTTCAGAGGAGAACTGTTCAAAATCTGGGTAGTGGCTGCTACCAGTGAGAGAAGTCCTGAGGATCTCTGGAGGTCAGGCAGGACTGAAAATAGAATTGTACAGTAGCAGAGTCTGTTTCTCACTTTCCCCTTGCAGCAGCCTGGGAATTATTAGGAAGGAGGTTAGGGAAAGGGTTCCTCCCACTCACTGTCAGCACAGTCATCGCATTTTTTGATGGAAGGGAGGAAAAACAATCTCATCTTCCTTACTCTTCGGTTGGTTTTGAGATTGAAATAAAAATAGACAAAAAGAAAAAACCAACAAAGATTGTGCTGTTAGAAAATCCCCAATTCACCTCATTTATATTTCTTTTGTTTTATTTTCCCTGTACAATCTCATATATTTGTTGTTCCACGCTTAACCCTGACCTCATCATGCTGATCTAAGGAAACAGAATTTTCTGAGGCAGGCTTGTTTCCTTCAGCTGGACCCATTCCAAGGGTGTGAATGTTGCCCTGTAGCTGATGGTAGGGAGGACGCTTGGGTCAGGCCCCCAGGCTGGGAATTAGTGCAGTGAATTTCCTGGCTGCAGAAGGGGCTGTCCCACCCTGCAGGGCCTGCTGTTGTGGGCAGGGAATAAACCTCTCAAGCACCTGTTAACTTGCACAACTCTGCAATAATCTGGATTAATTTTCTTAGAAGAATAAAGAATGTGTTGTAAAATTTGTTGCAGACCTTTTGATCCCCAGTATTATGAAGATGAATTTGAAGATGAGGAGATGCTTGATGAAGAGGGTAGAACTAGGTTAAAACTCAAGGTATAATATTGATTTTCCTTTTGTCTTTTACACTCACCTAGGCACTTTCCTTCAAAGTCTGTTTCAGATCTTTTGGAATAGAGTTTTGAGTTTTCAGATTATGAAAGTGTGGGCACTGAGGAAAACTGATCTATTTTAGTCAGAAGTTTTTAAAAAGCTTGACAGCTGCATTTCACCTATGAAAGCAATACTTTTCACCTTTATTTCTTTGCATTATGCTACAAATTATCAAGCCTTTCTAACTGCAATTCTTGACCTATATAGAGTATATTTTACCACAGTATTCCTTATGAGCTAGAAAAACTATTGGGATTTTTCCCCCACAGGTAGAAAACACAATACGATGGCGGATGCGACGAGACGAGGAAGGGAATGAGATCAGAGAAAGCAATGCACGGATAGTTAAATGGTCAGATGGAAGGTTAGTGTGCACTCTTTGTTACTGGAGTAATGCAGTTCTTGCAGTGGCATGCAAAATTGGAAGGTCAGCAAACTTTGACATCAGTTCTGCACGATACAAATTATTTCAGTCTCAGTGCTTTGAAAGGTTTATGCTCTGCTTAGTTTAGATTGAAATATAATTATTGGCTAAATGTAAAAAGGAAACATGAAGGCTTTCTCCATTTATAAATGAGGCGAAAAAATAGACTGCAGTGGCTTTATCAAGTAACTGATGTGGGAATCTCTTTTAAGCATGTCCCTCCACTTGGGCAATGAGGTCTTTGACGTGTACAAGGCGCCGCTACAAGGAGATCACAATCATTTGTTCATCAGACAAGGGACAGGCCTGCAAGGACAGGCCGTGTTCAAGACCAAGTTAACCTTCAGGTAAACTGCTGTTCTGTATCAAATGTCGATACTGTTTTTGCAGTTGAGTGTTGTAACTAGTATATAAAGATTAGATACCAGTTTATAAAGCTTCAGAGCTTCACTGCTTAGTAACAATGTTACAAGCTATTTTCCAAACTCGGTTTTTCAGTAAGATTTGTCCTACATATAGGTTTTTTCTATATGTGTTTTAATTTGCATTTTTACATGCAAGTCCTCATTTGAGTCAGAAAAAATATTACTACTCCCTGAAATTAATCTTTTATTTGAGGTGCAGTTGCTATCATGATGACAACTGCTTCTTGTGATATTGATGTGAACTGTGAGGATGGATATTTAGGTTGATATGGGTCAAAGATTGTAGGATTGTAGCATCATTAAGGGTAAAAAAGGCCTTAGAGGTCTTTGAGTCCAACTGTTAATGGCTGGACTGGTGATTTTACTGAGAGAAGACTTGCTGTCTCTAGTAGCTGTTACAGTGCACATAAATACTTTTTAAAAAGGGCTGATGCTTTTACTTTTGTGCAGATGAATCTCTGAATTCTAAGAATTGCTGAATTGAATTCATTGTCTTTTGAAAATGGATATGTTCCTTAAAGAAATTATTAACCCCTAGCAATTTTTCACCAGGCCACACTCTACAGACAGTGCCACTCACAGGAAGATGACTCTGTCTCTGGCAGACAGATGTTCAAAGACCCAGAAAATTCGTATTTTGCCAATGGCAGGCCGTGATCCAGAGTCTCAGCGCACAGAAATGATCAAGGTATTGTGGCATGGAGCTCTCTGATCTGCTGGTTTAATCTAAATTACCGCAACTGTAATACAGCAGGACATTTTTGAATATCGTATGATTTATGCAAAACAGTAATGTTTTGGAGTTTTAAGCAAGAGCTACAAGCCATGGGTGTGGCTTGCTTAATCTTGCAGGTGACAAAACAAGGAGAATATCTGCAGCCTTTACCCCGCTGTGAGATTATTTCAAAAGCTGCAGTGGAACACGAGGTGCTCCTGGGATGGTTTGGGGTTTTTTATCCCTCAGTCCATGTTTGTTTGGGCAGAAAGAAGAGGAGAGGCTGCGGGCGTCCATCCGCAGGGAGTCGCAGCAGCGGCGCATGCGCGAGAAGCAGCACCAGCGCGGGCTGAGCGCCAGCTACCTGGAGCCCGACCGCTATGACGAGGAGGACGAGGGCGATGATGCCATCAGCCTGGCAGCCATCAAAAACAGATACAAAGGGGGCATCAGAGGTAATAGCAGCCTTAACAGCGTGTCACTAATCACTGTGAGATTCACATGGGGTGATTGCACAGGGTGGACAGGATTTTCCCCGTTCAATTGGTACACGAGGAGATGGTAATTCCGTTTGGATACATTTATTTTTTTCACTCTGGACGTAGGTCCTGCAAACATTTTGTGGCACTAAATGTAAGACATTTTTAATGTTCTCTCTTCCTCACCAGTTTCAGATAAACATATTTGTCTTTTTATCTTTTTCTGGAATGTGCAGAGGAACGTGCTAGAATCTACTCTTCTGACAGTGATGAGGGCTCAGATGAAGATAAAACCCAAAGACTACTCAAGGCAAAGAAACTTAACAGTGATGAGGTAAGAGAAGGACTTTGTTCTTAAGCTGCTCATTTTTAATGAGGAACATTTCCTTCACTAAATCTAGTGTTTAAACTTGGGACTTCTGTGGTTTCATTTATGCCCTGATGAATGTGTTATTTGACTTGGCATGCTTTCCATGGTAATTAATCACCAATTTCTTATGCACTGCATTAGTTCACAGACCTGAGTGATTCCCAAAGGAGGACTCTATTGTTATTGCCGATTTAAAGATGGAAAAATTTATGCAGAGTTATGTAAAATGACTTTACCAAAATTATGCAAGGAATAAGAAAACTTAATACTGGAATCCTAGTGCAGTGTTACCTAAGTTATGTGGTCCTCTCCTGTTATTATGGAAATAGTGGAAGCATTTTCACATGGTATTTCTGCTCTTTTTAAATTAAAGAGGTAAAAAAACGAGTTAAAAAGACTTGCTGTCCATTGCTAAACATACATTTTCCATCACCCCAGTATCATCTGAAAGATTGGGCCCTGATCAAATTAACTGTTAGCTACAGCAGTAGTGCTGTTTCCTAATCTAAAATGTTTTACTGGTTTGTAATTTATGACTGCTGGGTATTATTAAATAAGTCTTTGTGAACATTGTGTTTGAGGTTCTGTTCAAGTCCTGTCACTGCTGATACAGCACTGCAGTGTTACACAAGGAGTAAGCTGCTCTCATTTTCATTTCTGTACTATGCTTCCTGTAAAGTCCCTGGGAGGCCTCACTCCCCAGCCCCTTGGGTGTTTTCTGTGTGCTGAATGCAGGTTCTTAATGCTCCTGCATTAAGCTGAGTTATTTGCACTAACAGGCATTGTAATGTGAAGTGAAGTAAAAATTAATTTTGTCATCTAAAGACATAGATTCTGTCTTTTTATTATACATCAGGAAATTTTAGTATTTCAGAAAACATAAAAGCTGTAGTGAGTCATGTAGACAAAACCAATTTTGTGAGCCCTGTGAGCGTTTGTTAGTAGAAATGGAATTGTTTCTTTTTAAGACTCTTAGTAGATGTGTTAGTTCATGATACAGCAATGTGAGGACTTGGCAGTTCCATTCTCTCAGAAGGAAAGGTCGAATCAGCAGCATTTCTCTGCTGCTGGAGGAGCAGCAGCCTCCATTTTAAAGAGTGACTGAAGGTAATGCTCCTCTGGGGCCTTGGAGTGGTGCTGCAGTCACAGAAAACCCCCGTGGTGCTGGAGTTGTTGTGCTCAGTGCCCACAGGGGGAGTGTTCAGTGCAAACCACACAAGTGCAACTCTGGCTTGCTTCTACACTCGCTTTTACCACTGTCAGTCAACAGCCCAGCACAAATCTTTGTGCTGATACCAATTTGTTACCCTTACTGCAAATGTCAGCCTGTTATTAATAATGCACTTTATCACCACACAGCAAAGTAGTTTCACTGCTGCTGCAGTTAATGGGGATATTCTGCTGAACAGGAAGATGACTCAGTGAACAATAGCCCAGCTAGATAACAAGAGAGTGTTTGTTCTGAGGAAGAAGCTATTGAGATTCCCACCCCTGTTAATTTCTGTTTTCCATACTTAAAATTCCTTTGTAACTGCAATTCTCCTGGTACTGACTTAATATAGAATCAAATGCTTTTGGATAAATAATTATTCCTTAGAGTTTTGAAACTCTAAAGTTTTAGAACTCAATCTTTCCTCCTTAAAATCCAAGCAAGTTGCTTTAAAAAAAATAAAATTAAAAAACCAAACCCATACTTCCAAAACCAACAAATGGAAAAAGGGATGAGGCTACTTAGACCTGAGAGTATTTTTAAATATGCTCTTCTTTTTCAACAACAGTTGAGTTACCATTTGTTCCACATGTCACAATTGATGAGTTCTGCATGAACAACTCGTGATTTAAGATGTTGTTTGGAAGGATGATTGAAACTGAACTGGTGGAAATGTACGTGGAGCAAAAATCAACCTGTTGACTCCATGAACTAAAAACTGAACATCAACCCTATAAAAGTCTTTATGGTATTGCTTGTAAGCAGGTAGTTAACTCAGTGATTTGAGTTCCTTTAACCAGCTCTTTGAAGTCTCCTAAGCTGTTACATTTCTTGGACTGTAAATTGGTGTTGATTCTGAGTGCCAGTGATTCCTCCTAATTTTTTTTCTTTACACCAGAGAGTGGTTAATTTAGTTTTGTCTTTCTTATGAACAAAACGCCTGCCCACCTCCTAAATTTCTTCCTTTCCTTCAGCAGCTCTGATTCAGGCCATACAGGTGTAAATAGCTGGAAAACTTAGCAAAGCTGCAGGGGCTGAAGGGAATGTGTCTGTATGCTGGAAAATTCGCTGCAAATTGTAGGAGGTGTCCGTGCTCATGAGCCCTGCTGAGAGTGCCCTGCACACGCTGTAAATGCAGATAATGCAGGGGCTCTGTGCATGCAGAGCCAGTGAGGGGACAGAGCTGCAGCCTCCTGGACCCTCCTGATCTGAGCTGTGACCCTGGGAGCAGCCACTCAGTGCTGAGGGTGAGGACTGGCACAGAACCAGCCCTGGAGAGCCAGCCCTGCTTCACACAGCACAGAATGGAAAAACCAGAACTAGTAATTTTGCTTTTCTTACAAGAAAGACTTTGAGGTCGTTTTGTTGTTCTGTGTTTTTTCTGTTTTAGCTGGAAATATGGTGGTTTATTTTTGTCCTTTTTTTTGCCTTTAGGAAGGTGAACCTTCTGGAAAGAGAAAAGCAGATGATGATGACAAAGCAAGTAAGAAGCCGAAGAAATACGTGATCAGTGATGAAGAGGAAGAAGATGATGATTAAGGAAGCGCAGCAGTTGATTTTTTTGTCGTTGTTTTTTCTATATATATGTTTATATATATTGTACAGTTCTGTTAGAGCACAGATGTAAGTAACCATAAGGGGCTTATTTTGATAAAGGAAAATTCCTAAGTCTGCGTTTCTGGTGTGAATAAAGTTTTTTTGACTTCCTTTGACTCCAAGAGTTTTGTCTCATTGCAGCAAATGTTGCACCAGGGATCATCACAGTGCTGATTTTTATCTTACACAGTGCATTTCAGTTTTGAGAACTGTAGTAGCTGGTTACCAAGTGAATTGGGCAGTAACTTGGTGAGTTCATTAGGAGAAGCCGTGCTAATCTCTGTGGAATGCTCAAATGAGAAGTTTGCCTGACAAGGGTATGATGCTAGAGCTTGCTAAGAACATGCAGTGGTTCAGTACAACTCTGCTTCTTCCCTGGATGTTCCTTATTTCCTGTTTACTGGACAGTACATTACTGTGCTGTATAATTTGCTGACTAAAAGTATTTCTTGCCATGTTTGAGTAAATTATTTTAACTGCATGAACTTCACAGTTAACTGATCACGGAAGACATTTATTTTTCATGCATTGAAGTCCAGAATGAGTATCTGCGTCTTGCCTGAGCAGTAGTAATAATAATAATAATAATAATAATAATAATAATAATAATAATAATAATAATAATAATAATAGTCATGTGCTGGTGATGTGAATGTCAGAGTAAAAGCACTTACTTCAACAAAACTGATATTTCTGCAAGCAGAGCTGAAGGTCTCCTTTAAAAGGTGAAATGAATCACAGTGCAAAAAACGCAACATGACAATAGTGTCTCAGAACCTCAAGTAATTCTTATGGTGCCATTTCCTCTTGTTTCTGGTAGGTTTTATAAATGGTTTTTTTTAGCTGGGACGTCACTGGAGGAGAATATTCTGGACAGAACCATTGCTGCATTTACACTTTTTGTAAACACCTTTTTTGACGATGCAATACCAGCTGTAAAGCAGTAAAAGAAGTAACTGAACTTTCCCCCTCTTTCTTTCAGAGATGAAATACCCATGTGCAGTTTTTCTCACTGCTGAGAGAGCATTCATACATTATCTGTGCTGCTTCTTTGGCTGACTTCTCACACAGTCCTGCAGAGCCTGAATGTGAGTTGAAGCTGAGAAAGCAGAAGTAGCTGAAGTCCCTATAAACAAAACCACTGAGTGATGCTGTGCAAAGTTTATGATGTGGATTTGTGTTACATAAGCTGAAATAAAGTAGCTGGTAGTTATTGCAGAGGGACTGGTCCCCATCTCTCCTGCCAAACTGAATTTGGCTTTTTCCTAAAACAGAAGGCAGAAAGTGCCTCACAGTGAGCGTTTTGCTTGCGACATTCCCTGGTTCTCTGAGTTGGAGCTTTCAACCTGGACATCTCGCTTTTGTCATCTTTAACCAGGACAGTTGTTTGCCACAAGCTTTACCTCCACTTCTGTCTGGAAGGCACGGGAGCGTTCTGGCTGCAGAGCACAGAGCTCTGCATGGGCTAATATATTCTGCTGAGCAGCTGACTGCAGCAAGAAAAAGTGAAAAATTACTGCTTGGAAGTCTGAGTGCCTGAGAAAATCTTTCTTTTTTTTCTTCTACTTAAAAAGTTACCTGAGAGTTTCTGTGCCTCTTTAATGTGCAGATAAAGTCCTCCAGCTGCTGGAATTTTGACCCTGTAATCCTCTTAGTTTAGACCTCTGCTGGGAGCCTGGGTCCTTACATGAAGTTACCTGCTCTCCACTGGTAACTTTCTCAGGAAGAAGCCAGCTGTTCAGGAAGGGACTCATTCTATATGGATGTAATGTGCTGTACTTTCACATAAAAGCCTCCCAGATACCTCTAAAAGAACAAATTTGGCATATGGAAACACAGCACCATTTCTCTGGTAATGTGTTTACTTTTGTATCAGTTTAATGGAAATGTTGGCTATTTTTATTTTTACTACACTCCTAAGAGTGAAAATGTTTTAATCACTTTCGTAAGTTTGATGCTGACTAAGCCTTTACTAAGTAAGTGGTCCACTTTAGCTTCCAAAAATGAGGCTTTTTGTGGATTATGAAGATGAAAAGAAGTAATTTTTTACACTGTCATCTTTTGTAAATTGCTCTTTTAAAGTCTTATTTAAATGTGGACTTTTAGAAAGTGTTTTCTCAGCTTAAATTGGTTTAACAATCATCTTGTAATTAAAGTCACTTGAATGAACTTAGCCTTATCCCCAGTATTTTTTCCCTGTGGGTCTAATGTATGGTTTTATTTGACTCGACAATTTTTGCTCTCCCTTTTCCCAGCCTCCCAGTCTGTCTGTTGGCAGAATGAGGGTGCATAAAGCCTGCTCTAGTGCCTGGTGAGCACTTATGGTAGGTTGGTAAAAGATTCAGGTGTGTTGCACGATGTCAAGAGAGCTCAGCCCTGACCTCTCACTGCCTGTGGGCACTGCTGTGAAAGCAAAATACTCCCACTCAGGTGGGAGGGGGGCAGATTCCCTGAGGAAATGTTTTCTCCTTTCTAAATAGGATGTGCAAATGAAGCTTTCTTGGGAAGAAAGACAAGTATCTCCAGTGGAAAGTACAGGAATTTATTACTGGATGTTCTCTAAAGTTATCAGGACAAAATGGTCTTTATTTCAGCACTCAGTGCAGCGTGCAGTTACAGGCTGTGCCTGCTCACTGTCTGTGCTCAGTTCAGGTCTGGACTGAGACCTTTCCAAAAGTTTGCCAAACAAGCCAGGAAGCAGCAGCACAGCAGCCTCAGGGAGGTTTGAACAGGGGCTGTCAGAGCCCAGGGAATGTCACAGGGAGCGAGCCCTGGCACAGGGATGTCCTGGGAGTTTGTGCAGCCTTCAGGTCAGGGAAGGGCAGTCCAGCTGAGCACAGCGCCCTGAAGGCATTGCTACCATTCCAGGACGGAATTACATCTTCAGATAAACCCAAGGGCACTTCCTTTTCTTGCAGTCATGGATAGTGGGAATTCATAGGGAATATATTGACTTCTATCTTGACAGCCAGCTAATTTAATCTGGCTGCCCTCACTGTAGACAGGCTGGATAGGATGTTGCTGTGAATAAAAGTGTTTGATGGGTATTAAAATAGCCACATCTGATTTTAAATACCCTTAATACCAGTGGGATGAAAAAAAATAGGGGCAGGGGAATGAATATTCAGGAGTTGTCCTGTAGTGACTGAATGAGCTGCAGAACTGCCCCTGTTCTTATCACGGAGGTAACATCTGTGCATCTATTTAGGTTATTTATGGAGCTTGTCTGGTTGATAATTAGGTTTGTGTCTGCTGTGACTGGTTAGGTAATGTTTTCCCAGGATCTCCACTTGCAAATGGCTGGGTTTTGCTTTTAGAACAAGACAAGCTCCTTCAGAAGGGTTCCTTGCTGCCCTTCAGCTCGCATCAGGGGGTTGATGCTGTAAACTGAGCTGTGTTTTCCCATCATCTGAGGGGGCTGCATTTTCTTTTGGAAGCAGTGGGTTCAGAGCTGCCTTGGGGGAAGGCTCTTCTGTTGTGAGCTGAGTGATTGATACTGCTGTTTTCACAGTCGTGTCAGTGCACAAAGAATTCAGAGCAAAGGCGTGGAAGTTTCACACCTAAGCCCTTGTTAGGACCCTTGTGGACAGCGAGCTCTGGGAAGCTCTTCAGAACAGGGAGCTGCTGTAGCTGCAGGTGTGGTTTGGCACATGGAATCCCAGGTACCTCAGGCTGGAGGGGAGCAAAAGGATTGGTGTGTCCAGCTCACTGCTCCTCATAGGGCTGCTTAAAACTAAACCACAGGACTAAGAGCATTCAAACACTTTTTGAGCTCTATCAGGCTTGGTGCCATGACCACT
>VYZR01053081.1:35466-68170 GCA_013400675.1 Oxylabes madagascariensis | reverse complement strand
AACCATTCTATGATTTTATGACATCTGTAACCACAGGGAAGTGGTGAGTGACGCGGAGGCATCAACTGTGCCAGCATTGCATGGAGCTGTGCCTGCAGGTAGCAAAGAGACCTTAGAATCATAGAACCACTTAGGCTGGAAAAGACCCTTAAGATCATCAAGTCCAACTGCACTTAACCCAGCACTTCCATGAATTCTTCTTCAGAGAAAAAAAGAAGAAAGAGAAGAAAGAAGCTGAAGTCATGACCTCCTAGCATACATTTTTCTGCGTGTATTGAAGAATGTGTCAGCCCTCTTCACCTCTCAGACAAAAATCAAACCCAAAATTATCACAGGCCACAGTATTTTCTAAATATCACTAGTATCTTATCTTGCAAGTAACACTAGTGAAGCAGTGAAGATATGGTAGATAAATAGGTGATAAATGCATGCCAAGCAAAACATTATTTGTAGGCTATTTAAATTCAGGAAGCATTGGTATTAATCTGGCAGGTAAGTTTCTACATTGTGGTTACAGAGCTGCAGACACAACTATTAGCTGTTATATAGTCTAACACATCTTTTACTTGTCCAGGACCAGACTGCTGAATAGAATTGGAAAAAACTCATTGAGTCACTGGAAAAAAAATTAATTGAGTAAGGATTAAGCGGTGGAAGCTGCAGTGATAGGCAAGAGGACTCAGTGAAGGAAGAAGCCACCAGGGCTCATTGCTGACTGCCAGCATAATCATGGCAGGAAGATTCACGGCCATGTAAAATGGTCAAGGAAAATTCACCTTGGCAAAGAAGAGCTGCTGGAGCTGAGGGCTTGCTTGTTTCTGCTATCTTCACAGATGGAGTTTAAATACTGGAACACTTCTAGAAACAAACAGAGACTTGGCAGCAAAATATTCACATTGGATTGATAATTGCAAAAAAAGTGGGGGGGAATGGCTCAGCTCTATTTAAATAATTATTTAATCAGGTCATATTTAGGTTGCCTGATCAAATAATCCTGCAAATACAGATGTGTAACATTGTTAAAAAAAAAAAAACAACCTAAGAACATTTTTTCTTCAGCTGCAGTATTCATGCTGTACAGTTAAACCGAAGGCATGAGATCAAATCTAAATGTGGTTGGGTTATGTGTGAGAATCCCAGCCTGAAATGCAGCTGTAGCTGCAGTACCCAATGAAACAGGACATGTGGGTTTAGACTACAGTTCTTTAAATTCCTCCAGGTAAAACTGAGTGTACAGAGAACTTCTCTAAGCATTGTGACAACTTGTTTTTGCTGTTGTTGAGTGAATCCAACTGGGATTAGCACTGAAGGAGACAGTGGAAATCATGACTGGACTTGAAAAATAGAATAATTTTACTTATTTATATAGAGTATAGTGTCCATTAAATCATTGGATATCCTCAATAGGAGAGAAACACCGTACGAGTTTTTCCTGTGAGCTTCTTCTTCCCATGGGAGCAAGGGGAATCTCTGGTTCAGGGAAGAATATCCCTTACCAATGAGCTGCATTCCCCCTCAGTACTGCAGAGAAGCAAAACCCCCATGGAGAGGGTCAAAGGGGGCCAGTGGGTCCTTCCCACTTCACAGAGGGTTTCGACCCATCCTTGGCATTACACAGGAACAGCCAGAGTTCTCTTCTCCATTCCAAAACACATGGGCTTTCCTCTTAAAAAAAAAATCAGAATATCAGAACTGGCCAACAACTGTCTGACAAGAACAGTAGGGATGTGAAAGCAGAAATCTGAGAGGAAGGACAACAGGGTCAGGAGCCTGCGATAGAGAAGGTTCTTCACAGCTCCTCAAGCAAGTCCTGGCATCAGATTAAAGCTGGGTATCGAGTGCACTTGTAATCCCATCCCTGGCAGGAATGGGAGGGCTGCATTGGCACAAGACAAATTGCTGGTTGTGATAGAAGCCGGGGGCTGCTCTGGGAAAAGGGGTTGTTTTTTCTGGAAGACACAAGAAGATGGCTCATCTGTGAAGGAGTATTCCTCAGAGGGCACAGGTCCTGCTGGGAGGAGCAGGCTGGACCATGCTGCTGAGAAATCTGCCACCAGACTCCTTGGAAAGGGGCTCTTTATGATCCTTACAATTCAGGATTCCAGCCAAGGATCTCATGGAAAGTGCTGCCTGGGAGCTCTCCTTCAACCTTCTTTATGCTTATAGAAATGCCTAAAAAGAGATTTATTCCTAAAGAAATATTTTTTAGAGCTGGTGATGAGCATTGCTTGAAGTCATCCCACTGAGCCTTGCAGGGAGGAGAAGTGGGTGACTTGAGCCAAGAATCCTTAAAATTTCTGGTTTGGTGTTTATACAAAAATAAAGGCAGGTGCAGGGTAAAAATGGTGCAAAAGATCTTACAAATTAAGTCCATGTGGGAGAGGTGAGGAAGGCTTCCCTTCCAATTCAGAAGGAAAATCAGGCCAAAATCTCCACCTACTTGCTCAAACACAGGTGAGCGATATTTAGATGCTTCACTGCACTCAGCTGAGCTCAGCACAGCCTTCCCGCGGATCCCAACAGAGTTTGGAGCAGACAAGATTGTTTCCTAAGCACAATGTCTGGCACTTCTGCTGAGGCTGGGAGCAGCCCATCTTCTGGGAATGCAAACCTTGACAGCTCAGCAGATATTTGCTTTCCTTACTGCATCCAGCCTGGATAAAGTCCAGAAAGCAGGAGAGTAACAGCAGCTTGCAGAGCATCCTGTAAGGATGTGAATTTCCTCTTTTGGAAGAAGATGTGCCCTTTGATCTATTCCACCTTAGAGAAGGAAAAGGTGATTTTCCTCTTAGTCCTGCAATACATCAGTCACCATGTGGAAATACCCTTAATTATGAAAGAACGAGGCAGAAACTGACAATAAACCCCAGCTCCCTACACACACCTGCACATACACATCAGCCTCTATTCCATTGACTGAAATTAGTGGTACCATTTTCTGTTCTCTTTTGATCAAAGTGATTTATTTCTGTCTGTCCAAAAGTCTCTTTTTGATCTTTGTTCCTGGACTTTGATTGAAAGCTTTCGTGAAGGAAATTCCTCCATGAGTTCAATACTTGGCATGCCAAGCCCTGAACAAGGCACCCAACAAACAGAATAATTCCCCATGACAAAGGTCCCATTTGGCAGCAGATGGCAGTAGATTTGGCAGCAGAAGCCCAGGGCACTCCAGGAGCATGTTTGACATTTGGTTTTACCACTTCAGGCTGTAACTTAGACGTGTGTCACCCCTGTAGTGACAGCAGGGGGACAGACATCTCAGGGGAAGGGCCACACAGTGGGACAGCCACCACCCTGTTCCCTGCCAGCAAAGACCATTAGACCACAATTATTCTGCAGTTTTAGGCTTTGATTGCCAATATTTTTGCAAGCAGTTATATATACAAAGACAGAATTCATAAAATATTATTTAAAGCAATCCTTTCTTGAAAAACAGAGCTCGTTAAATATATTAAGACCTCTTTATAATGGTCTTTTTTTTTTCATTTATTATATGATGCTTCTTGGGTTTATATTTCACTCTCATGGAGGATGACAAAGTAACATCTCTATCCTAGTGCATCCCTGGGATGCAAAGGGCAGGAACAGGGAGGTGGCAGTGGATAACAGTGTGGTATTAAATGGGGCTATAGGGCAGGTTTGGATGCATTGGATGCATCCTGCTGCCTGAAGCAGCCACAGAAGTATAAAAAAATAAAATATTGAGGGAAGAAACCATTGCTAAGCTTATCCTCTGCTAGTCAGACATGAACAGCTCACCTGTGCCATCTAGTGATGCTGCTGTTTCATATATTGGGAGTTCTCCAGGCAGGACCAAAAATATTCGGCAAGACTGGAGGGCTCATAGCCCGGAGTTTGGCCAGCAGCAGAGCTGTACAGGCAGCCCTGTCTGACAGCCCCTGGCTGCTGGTGCAGCCCTCTCCCTGCACAGGCTTAGGATTGATGTGAACCCAGAGCCAAAAATAACCCAAATCGAATTTCCCAAATATAGTAGCAGCAAGGCTTGTGTTCAAATGCATATATTCCTTTGTGCACATGTACAAAAAATATACTTGCTAAAATTAGTAAAACTAAATAGCCAAGGACTAAATAATAACTACTCTATAACTAGATTAACTAATAACTTGGAACTAAATAGCACCAGTAGAAGGCACCAGTAGAAGGCACCAATGGTTAAATCTGAAGAAAAACCAAGATTTTAAAAAACACGTTAATTGAAGATGCCATGGGATCATGATCAGAGCAGATGGGCAGATCAAAGCCTTGGCATTGTGTAGGATTTATAAGGACAAAGTACCAGAGGCAGCAAATGAAGGGCAGACATTTACCATTTTAATTACTGGAAGTGGGTTTGAAGGGCACTGACTGAAGGAGGATGTGGGAATAACCATTCAATTAAAAATGGAAATGCCTTTTGCCAATGTGCTTACTGCTGCATTTGTCACTGGGATGAAGAACAAGTTGTGTGTAGTTTCCCATCTGAGGTGGGGAGGAGATGGGCCCGGAGATGCCCCAGAGCCAAGAGCCTCTCCTATGCCAACGGGCTTGAGGGCATTTTGTGTCACATTGGTAAGGGCTGGAGAGCCTCGGCACTCACTGCTGAGTGCTGGTGAAGAAGCCCTTCCTCAAGAGCCCAGTGGGGTGAGCAGCTCCAGAGCAGCTCCAGCAGAGAAAATGAGGTGAGAAGGGCAGGATGGAGAGTGACCAGGGGCTGCAGATCCAGCTGCCTCCTAGGGAGGTTGTCGCTGCTGGACATGAGAAAAAGATGAAAGACTCCAAGTGTTTTCAGAAGGCATCAAGTCTTCTATTGTCTAATTCTTACTCTTTTTATAAGGTGTTCTGATACAGACTAACATTATTGGTGAACAGGAACGACACCTCTCTAATCCCATTAGTTAGACTAGAGAAACAGAACCAGAGGGCAAAAACACCACCTGGAAAAAGATTGTTTTGAGAAAGATGGTTGTTTACCTACATTGTTTTGAGAAGAAGCTTTCTTGAGAGTTTTTTCCCTTGGGAAAAGACCAGCAGCTACTAGCAAGCTAAAATCTCTCAGACTCAGAAATATCAGGCCCACAGGAGGTTTGCTCAGACTTGGCTCCATGGCTGGGCTGGTGCTGTCACTCAGAGCAGTGACACACTGAGGGCACAGGGACTGACAGCCCAGGCTCTGCTGATCCCAAACACTCATTAAAGCTGTGACACAAGTGTTTGGTGTCCATCTTGTCCAAAGATGATTCCATATTTACCAATAACATCTCTGTCTTTCGTGCTTCCATTTACCCTCCTTGATTGCAGAATATTTTCAACCTTTTTCAAGGCAATTACATCTCACACAGGATGGTTGTAGCCACCTCCTGCTCCAAGAAATACCTTTTCAAAGCATGAGATGCAGGGAGAGGAAGGGACCAGTGTTTGCCTTCACTGCAGGCAGTCCCCCGTTGGAAATCTGCTCTCTCACACCTGTTTCCAGCCTCTCCAAGAGTTTGGCTTTCAGGGATATTGAATCTCAGGGATGTGACCTGACTTTTCCCTTTGCTGTTTCAAGTCCTGCATTGTGCAGATCTGCAATATGAAAGACACCCTAAGATCCTTCCCAAACTGTTTGATCCCCTGCTTCTTCGTTAGTAAGACGAATGGTTCAGCTCACTTTCAACCCCCAAGTGATTGCCCTTTTCCCTGAAATAACTACTGATTTTATCTTGCATTTCCCTATACACCTACTCCCATATTTCTTTAAGTTTATCCCTGAAAGCCCCGAGTTTTTCTTCTCACTTTTCATGGCCTGCAGCTTTTCTTTTAACATTAAGAGCATTTTTTCTGGCAAGACATTAAGGTGCTCATCCAATGCCAACAAAAAAGCCATAAATAATACCCCATTTGCACTCATATTTTGATAGTCCCTCCACCTCTGCTGTGATGGTGTCTCTCCCTGTCTGCATCCTCTTGGCCCAGGCTGTGTTTCTTCACTCAAGCTGGGATCATACCTTTCCTCTTTCCATCACGGGTTATTCCACCTGTGACAGTTGTCCATTCAGTGCAGCAACAAGGGGTATTCCTTCACTTGGACTTCAGCCTCTCTTCTTCACTTTCAAAAATCTCATCTCCTGGAGAAGATCATGGAGGTTTTGGCAACCTGCAAACTCAGAGATCGTTCCTCTTTCGTTTTGCATTCTCCCATGAAAGGGTGCTGCTGGTCTCCAGCTGTGGCTTGTGTTCCTCCAGCAGCTGTGCTGCAGGGACATTCAGCACCACTCTGAGTTAACTGCAAGGTTTTGAATGCACCAAATGCATTACAGCCTGGCTCCATGTCCACAAACACCCACCAAGAGGAGCATTGCTTGAACATCTTCAGCTGCAGACCACATCTCTGTGCAGATTTAACTTCAGCAGAGCCTTGTCCTCTTTTCCCAGCCTTGACTTAAGATCTGTCCTCTCCCAGGTTTCCACCACCTCACATGTTCCAGCCTAGGATATGTCACAAGAGACAAGATCTAAGTCTGCCTTTATTGCCGAGTTATAGGAAATGCTTCAAAGCAGGCAAAATCAGATCTCTGCTGGAGGGTGAAAAGGGATGAATGGAATTGCTTCAAAAAAACTGTGATTACCAGCTGATTTCATTAGGTCTTGTCCCCTTTTAAATAAATTTCAGGACTTCAGCAACAAGACTTGAACTCTGAAGTGCAGGAATGGGATTAAGAGCAGCCATAAATATGAGCAAAACCCTCTAAATTGTGTTCAGCACCATGTATCTTGCCAATTATCAGCTTCTTATGCTCTAGGGAGAAAATATCACTCAGCTTTAGCTTTCCTGCCTTCCTTGGGGAGATTGGTTGCATAACTCTCCTTCTTAGTAGTTCTTAGTAGAGAGAGACATTAGTTAAAGAAATTAAATCATTCCCAGTTTAGGACCAGTAAGATTTTCACCACCAGCAGCACACTTTTGATGGATATCCCTGTAGCTGCTCTAAATTTAATCTTGTAATTCAGAGATTACAATTTAGAAATTCCTCAAAGAGTAAAACTTCCAAAACCATGGATGGTGTTTCCCAGGTTGCAAACTCTTCCTTCTTTGAGTCTTCAGTGTTCAGGGAAAAGAAGGAAAGAAGAAACTTAAATTTAATTTACTCTATTATTACTGTCTTACTTTCTGAGGCTGGTTTTGGAGATGGATACCAGCATCAGCCCTCATGCCCCAACCATCCTGGAAGGTACCCTGTTCACAGGCTCTCTGTGGCAGCAGCATGGCCATGAATACATACAGTGCACCTACATTATTCTTTGAACCCCAAAATAGAAAAAGGCTGTGAACCCACCACACGTGGTATATGATCATTAACACTTGGTCCTTTGAATCCAAGTTTAACCTAACTTAGGTCTGTTTTGCTCTTTCTTTTAGTTCCTTTGGCATAAACAAGCTCATCTGAAGCAGCACAGCAACTCAGAAGTTGCCCTATTTCGTTGCCCTATTCCTCCCACCCAACAACCCTTTCTGTCCAGCTTCAAGACTCAAGGTACAGTGGAAGCTTTTGAGCTCTGCCACATCTCCATTCTTCACTCCTCTGCCCACACTCAGCCAGCACACAGCCATGATTAACCAGAGACCATGCCACGAGCACAGCCCAGGCTGAGACTGAGCAGCTGAAGGGCTGGCAAGAGCCACACAAAAATTCCCCAAAACCTCTACAAGCCATAAAACCAGCAGAGCATAAAAGCCAAGGTGCAGGGCATTGCTCTGCACAGAAGCTCTTGCACCCAAGTAAGTCACAGGAGATATAACACAAGGTTTTCCCCTTCATGAAAGAAGAACCACGTGCTCCTTATGTGGCAGGAACATGCAATGGAGGCAGCTCTTGCAGCTACTGTGCAAAGTCACATTCACAACCTTATTCAGAAATGGAGTCATAAGAAACAAAGGGGCTAAAACCTTTAAGCTTTATGGAAAGGAGTTGAGGTGTTTGGGGGATTGTTTTTTTGTTTGTTTATTTAAGTCAGACTAAGAAAAAATAATTTGTGTTAATGATGGCTGTTTAGTGAGTTTCCTGATCAAAGGCAGCAGTGTCTGTGCAGAGATCACTTATGAAATCAGGTCTCTCCAGCCCCCAAATAATGTTGTTGCATTGGTGAAGTTTTCCTCAGGCTAAGCCTGCCAGCCCTAACCACACGAGCTGGCTGGCAGAGGCATGGGTGACTAACCTGGATCCAAACCCCTGCTCTGGGACAAAGCAGGAAGATTGGTGCAGCAGGGCCAGAGGAGGTCAAACATTAGAGCTGGAACACTGCTGGCCAGTACCCTTGCTGTTAGAGTTGGGATTTTTTTCTGGGTTAGTCTGATGGTCCTGGAAGATTTAAAGGTCCTTTAGTTCAGCCTCTCATCAAAAAATGACTTGAAATGGAGTCATAAGCAGTCTCTGAAACTTCCCCAGTCTCCTACAGATTCCCAAAACATCCTTCAATACCGCTAAAATCAGGGAAATCAGTCATAAAATCCTACTCCTTCACAGCCTTAAAAAGGAAGGGACAGCAATTTCTGCCTCCAGCTCTTTGCTGGCCTCAGCAATTAATGCTCCTACGAGCAGGAACAATGACTGGTTGAGCTGGGCAGGGATGGAGAGGGCTCTGGAGGACAACACTGACAGCAGCACATTCCGGGCTATAAGTACAGCACCATAAGAGGGACAAAACAAGGACACCAGCAAGCTGCACCAAAGTGTCCCTACATTGCCCAGCAGCACCACATAGTTACTTTTTTTTTTTTCCTAATAGGAGCAAAATTAATTCCATACCAACAGCCAAACTATATGCAGCTACCTCTGACACTGGCAAAACCCAACCTTGTGGTTCTTTGAACATTTGCATGGTATCTTCCTGAAGCACTTGACCTACATCTTCCTCCAATTCTTCCTTTTGCTTCTGTATATTCAAATTAACTACTTAAGGGAGTTATTTGTTTTTCTGTGCTTAGCAGTAATACAAACTCCAATGACACAGAGAAAAGCCCCATAGATCAGCCATGTGTTGAGCCCGTGACATCTGCCACACACCTTATTTATAAAGCAAATCCTCCTTTCCATTTAGAGTAGCTCATGGGTTGCTGAGGGCCTTTTATACTGCACAAATCAGACTGAAGACCTTAATTGAAACTTAAATGGTCTCTACAGGCTGTAAGGGCTAATGAGCAGTTTCCATTTGATTTGATCAAGAAATATTTAGGCAGAGCTGGACACATGTTTCATCAGGTCTCTCCCCTGGCCAAGGATAGCACCAGGTACCCATTTACCACCAGCTCCTGGGCTGTCCCTTCTCCCCTCTATCCCAAAAACACCCAACAAGCCAGGGAGGAGCAAGGCTTTGCAGCTCCAAGTGATGCTGGGCCGTGGGATACCCCTCCAGCAGGAGAGTGGGATGCTGTCTGTGCTGATCACCCAGCACTGCTGCTCTTGTCAACCACTGCACATCAGCAAAGCACACAACTGCACCATGGCCAAACCTGCTTCCCACATGCTGCACAAGGAGCAGCCTGTGACAGACTCCCAGGCAGGAGCCTGCTGGTGCTCACACCGTGCCCTCCCAGGGCTGTTTACCCCGTTACAAGTAAGCAGTTTGCTCTAATAGCATGCATGGCCTTAAAGAGCCATTAAGTGTTATAGAAGCATTTGAGCTAATTAGCAAAATCCACATCAGAAAGTGCTAGTTCCTGGTATCCTTCCTGTTTCATTATGAATACAAGATCAAGAGTTTAAAGTCCAGCCTTTAAAAGGTGACCAACACCTAAACACCTTGGCAGCCTGGCCCCAAGCAGTTTGCATGGGACTGTGCTGTTCCAGGGTCAGAGCCAGGATCCTTTCAGAAAGACATTTGCTGTAAATTCTGGGCTTGTTCTTGCAGACACAAACCCCCTGTGACCTCAGGAGCAGCCCCATTTGCTGATACACAGAGAGGTGACCACAGCAGGTGACAGAGCAGGGTCACAGAGTCTAAGAAAATGAGATTTGATCTTCTGAGCACACCTGAGAAGTCCAACCCATTTCCACTGCTCAAACAGCATGACTCAAAACTCATCCAGGGGCAGAGGAGGGATTTAGAACAGGAAGGGCATGATCATTTTAGGTATTTCTCCCAAGCTACGTCCACCAGATTGAAACACCCGATACCACAAAAGCCATGAAGAGCCTTTACGTATGATGGGAGAATGATTCCCATGAGAAGATCGTAGGTGTGGATACTGCCCAGCCCAGACACGTCTTCTAGGTCAAGCAGTGGGTGTCATTGCCTGTCCAGTAAAGGTATCCCATATTCACACCAGCCTTCCACGGTGCAGGGCGATTCTGCCTGTCCCATCAACTGACCACCTGTGGAGAAAAGGTGCAGTTTCATCACCAGCACAGAACGACACTTCTGGACCCTCCTCTCATATACAGGAGTGTCAGAGGGGAATTTGCGCAGCTGTTTCTGCAGACAGAAGCAGGAGGTTGGATTTAGCCAAGCAAGCACTTTGCTATGCCAAGATTTCCGTATGAAACTGATCATATTAGTTTGAACTCAAAGCACAGTGCAAGGAATGTTGGTTTGGTGATGAACTCCTTCAGGTCACTTAGTATTCAGAATCTTGGACAGGAGAGCAAAGCTACAAACTGTTTCTTAAAGAAAAATATAAAGTGTCATTTTATTTTGATGTTTCAATAGTCTTTTTTCAAGAGAGATTATGCACTTGGAAATACAAACCCTTCAGAATTCTTTTTATACTTCACAATTTGCTGTTTTGCAAGAGAATTTTGGTTCTGTTACCCAGCAAAACAGATAAACTTCCTTGCATCTTGATCACCTTGCCAGAGCATAGGAGTTTCCATGGCTGTTAGCATAAAATCAGCATCCCTTGGGAAGTTCTTCCGGAGATTCTGACATTGTGGTGATTACACATTCGGTGGCCACACAGCCAGTTTGATCCTCATCCATGCACTCATTAAAGCTTGTAAGTACAGCTGAACATTGGATAAAGGAGAGGAGTGGGATTGCTATAGTTTGAAGTAATTTTGCTTATGAAAGATTATTTCACAGGTATCCTTAAAACTGGAATTTAGGTAGTTCTCAGTTAGACCTCTATAAATTCCCTGATTACTTGCACTTTGCTGACTTTCTCACTGCCAATAATTATCGTGGTTTTACCCGTCTCCCAGCAGAACCTTTCTTAGTTTCCTAATTAAAATTCCATTGTGGGCATCATCTAAGAACTCACAATCCTAAAAACTCAGGCCATTGCACAAAACAGATCCAACTCATCCCTAATGTAAGCCCATTGCAATGAAGTCAACAGCTACGCCCAAAACCAAAGAACCAAAGCCTGTGAATAGCTCCTGGGCTCCTCCAGCCTGCCTTTTCTCCCACTGGGATTGCTCTCTACCAAAACTCCCCAGCATTTACAGCAATGTAGTTTTTAACAAACTAACCTGGGCTTTAAAGATCTTGTTTTAAGGGCACATCCTGATGTTTCATCTGCTTTTTTTGCTTCTCCCACCCTTAACTGCCACTCCATACACTGCACTAATAAAATGATGGCATCCCCAGCGCTGGGTCTCACCAGCCTCACAAGTCATGACCACCTTAAGCATCTCTTGGCTAAGTTTCCCATATTTTGCTGGTTTGACCTTTCCTCTCCAACACCCCAAACATTTCTGCCCTTCTCCCAAGGCTTAATTAGCTAAGGAAAAGCTCCAAACCCCAATGATGCCCAAACCTGAGCATAGCCACTGATGAGGAATATGTAACATCATGTGGTAGTGGGTAATACCATGAAAATGCCCATTTGTCTGGATAACTGAGATTCATTCCAAATTCATGCCTAACATGGAAACTAACACACCACCCTAATGCCAATTATTAGCTTCAAAGGCAGCAGCACAGACTAATGCTGTAGACAGATAATATCAGACATCCCTATATTAAACAAACTCAAATGATTTAATTTCATTTCAGATTCACCTGGAAAACTCTGTCTCTCCCATATTATTGTGCAGGTCCCCCCTGGGAATGGCATCAGCTGTGTTCACCCATCCTTGTTCCACCCCAGATGTCATTGCTGTCCATTTGCAAACGTGGGCTGGTGGCACCACGCCT
Organism: Oxylabes madagascariensis; assembly: GCA_013400675.1. Taxonomy (NCBI): domain Eukaryota; kingdom Metazoa; phylum Chordata; class Aves; order Passeriformes; family Timaliidae; genus Oxylabes; species Oxylabes madagascariensis. Next base: position 56,056 of record VYZR01053081.1, on the reverse strand, counting down.
TGACCAACAGTCAAGGCTGTCAATGCAACATATTCTAATAGCAGTTCCGGACTGTATTAAGGTGAAAATGTCTTGGGGAAAAGTTAATCATTAATTTCAGAGATTTAAACCCCCAAGCCAGTCTCTCACCCAAGTTACAGTGGGTTCTCATCTGATTTTGTATTAATAAAATGAGCATCAAAGAAGTTTAAAGTGATTTGGGCAGTAAAGTTGCAAGGTATCTTCTGGTTCAATCCAATTTAAACAAGGCATTTTATTTTTTGGTTTAGGAGCATTTCAGTAGCTCTCAGAGAGTTTTAGCTGGCATGTTACATGGAATAACTGGTTGCAACATGTGCTGGGTACCTTGCAGATGACAGACAGTCTGTACTGACTAATTTGTGTAGGCTCTGCTGGAGAAACCACTCAGGTCAGTGAGAATTGTCCAAACTGAAACCAGCTGTTTGTGCAAGCTTTTATATGGACCTGGCTCTTTTCAAGATTTAACTCACATTTTCTCTACTTCCTGTCAGAGGACCAAATCTTCTCAAGTACTCGTGTTTCTGGACCTTTCTGTTCTGTGAACAAAATATCCAGGAACCCACTCCCACAGCCTGTGTACCACGCTGAGCTACACAGGATGATGAGGAACCATGCTGGAGTCCTACATGAAGTCCTGCTCCAGATGGATTGTGTGGAAATGCCAGGAAGGAGTATAGTGCAGTTAAAAGAGAATATCTGCATAATGCGTATTTACTTTTCATTGCCAAGAATAAATTCCATGAATAGNTGTCTTCTCCCAAACTGTGAATTGATCTTTCCATTGCTAATCTAATGTCTTTCCATCAGTTACACAACCACTTATGTTGGTTTTGTCCATATATTTTTGCTGGAGTTTTTAGAGGACCCTCAAGGAGCTACTCAGCCTTATCCCTTGGACTCATTCTAGAAGGGATGTGTAAGAGGAATATTTTCATTATGGGGAGTTTCCTCTATTAAGACCCCATGAAATGCGAAGCCTAAATGGATAAAGCCACCACTGGGAATGGTCATCATGAGAGCAAATTGTAATTTCTTCTTTCAAGGTCAAAGCAAAATGCACATTTCCCAGTTGATAAAGCTGAACTTTATACCAGACACAGCAACCTAGAAATACCTGCTCCTAAAGAGGGAGCAGAAGCATATTGTGCAACACATACATCCCGTGGGAAACAACATGAATTTACAGTCCAGAGACACCCACAAATTGCTCAGAAATAAATCATTCACAGAATTGATTCAGGGGACAATATGGAATAAGGAATACCCTGCAAATAACTGCAAGGACCTTAGTTGGGCACAGGCAGGAGCCTTCTCCTGGAGATGGAGAGGAGAGCACACCGTGGATCTGCCAGCCAGGGCACGCATTTCCTGCCCATGGCACCACACCACAGGGCATGCTGGACCATGCTGGACCACACAGGGCTGTGGCACATCCTGCTCCTTCCTTGGAGCAAGAGCAAGGAGAGGAGGCAGCTGCCCATTTTCAGACAGGTTTCAGTGTGAGCACAGACATGCCCAAGCCCTGCCTCAGCACAGGGTCAAGCACCACAGGTCTGTGCCCAGTCCTGCAGCCACCTGGGTTGTGATCCTGTCCAGGACTGCTGCTGTCCAATCAGCCCACTACCTTTCCTCCCTCCTCCTTTTTCATTTCACAGTGAATTGTTGGGAAGTCTTGAAAATACATCAACTCCATGCCGGATATTTTTAAGCAAACAATCCCTCTCCCGCTATCTTGGAGCCCTTTTAGGCACTGGATGGGGCTCTAAGATCTCCCTGGAGCCTTTTCTCTTCTCTTCTCTTCTCTTCTCTTCTCTTCTCTTCTCTTCTCTTCTCTTCTCTTCTCTTACCTTCTTTTTTCTTCTCTTCCCTCTCCTTCTCTTCTCTTCTCTTCTCTTCTCTTCTCTTCTCTTCTCTTCTCTTCTCTTCTCTTCTCTTCTCTTCTCTTCTCTTCTCTTCTCTTCTCTTCTCTTCTCTTCTCTTCTCTTCTCTTCTCTTCTCTTCTCTTCTCTTCTCTTCTCTTCTCTTCTCTTCTCTTCTCTTCTCTTCTCTTCTCTTCTCTTCNCTTCTCCAGACTGAACAGTCCCAGCTTTTCCAGCTTGACTCCAGAGCAGAGCTGTTTAAGCCCTTGGAGCATCATTGTGTCCTCCCTGGTCTCAACCCAGCAGGTCCACACATCCTTCTGATGCTGGGGGTCCCAAAGCTGGAGGCAGCACTGCAGGTGGGGTCTCAGGGGAACAGAGTGGACGGTAGAATCACCTCCCTCAACCTGCTGGTGCAACCCACGGTANTCATCTGATTTTGTATTAATAAAATGAGCATCAAAGAAGTTTAAAGTGATTTGGGCAGTAAAGTTGCAAGGTATCTTCTGGTTCAATCCAATTTAAACAAGGCATTTTATTTTTGGTTTAGGAGCATTTCAGTAGCTCTCAGAGAGTTTTAGCTGGCATGTTACATGGAATAACTGGTTGCAACATGTGCTGGGTACCTTGCAGATGACAGACAGTCTGTACTGACTAATTTGTGTAGGTTCTGCTGGAGAAACCACTCAGGTCAGTGAGAATTGTCCAAACTGAAACCAGCTGTTTGTGCAAGCTTTTATATGGACCTGGCTCTTTTCAAGATTTAACTCACATTTTCTCTACTTCCTGTCAGAGGACCAAATCTTCTCAAGTACTCGTGTTTCTGGACCTTTCTGTTCTGTGAACAAAATATCCAGGAACCCACTCCCACAGCCTGTGTACCACGCTGAGCTACACAGGATGATGAGGAACCATGCTGGAGTCCTACATGAAGTCCTGCTCCAGATGGATTGTGTGGAAATGCCAGGAAGGAGTATAGTGCAGTTAAAAGAGAATATCTGCATAATGCGTATTTACTTTTCATTGCCAAGAATAAATTCCATGAATAGTTTTAGGTGCCTTTTCCAAGGTTTGTGGCTTATGTTCTTTACAAAGTGACTTTCAACACAATCTTATGCATCTGTTTTCATTCATTAAAGAGTTTGTTTCCTCATATGATAAAACAAATCTGGCAGCTGAAATATCTGTGCAGAGCAATAGCCAAGACATCATCAAGGCTTTTGCAGTTTGAGGCTGGATCTAGACCTCACAAAATATTCCACAATCTTTTCTCCTCTTTCTCAGCTAAAATTTCATTGCAGCAGCGACAGCAGCCTTCAGCACCCAAAATCTGAGAAGAGAGTGCAAATTCATGGGCAACTCCAATGGGATTCAGGCAGAGGGGTAATACCTCCATAAACTCTCGCATCAGCTATTCAGCTCCCTCATGCCAAAGCACTGGTTGTATGAAACTCTCATGCTATGGGTATGAAAGCAATGCAGACCTATAAAAACATTACAAGATTATATATAAAGTGTTGCAAAACGATGAAGCTTTGTTTATATTCTCTCCTGATGCATCCTGTAGAATTATGTATGAGCCTTATTCATGCAATGGTTATAAAGCCAGCAGAATCTTTATACTCATATTAACTTTCTACAATTCCCTCCAGTACTTGGATGTCAGAGGGACTCTCAGGGGTTGCAGTGTATATTAGGAGTGGCTAAAATCTCTGTATGCCTCTTTTCACATTATATAAATCTTTAGTTCTAAGGGCTAGCTTGGAGTGAAACTCATCATTGGACAGTCAACACAAGGGCTGCATTTCAATTAAATGCCCCTTACACTGTGAAAAGGCTACTTCTTATGACTTTGGAAAAGCAGCAAATATCACTCTGACAAAAGTAAAGCCACCAGCTAAGGCATGTACAATATATCACTTAGACCAGCCCCTGGAATAACTGGGGAATGTTTCCTGTCTTCTCCCAAACTGTGAATTGATCTTTCCATTGCTAATCTAATGTCTTTCCATCAGTTACACAACCACTTATGTTGGTTTTGTCCATATATTTTTGCTGGAGTTTTTAGAGGACCCTCAAGGAGCTACTCAGCCTTATCCCTTGGACTCATTCTAGAAGGGATGTGTAAGAGGAATATTTTCATTATGGGGAGTTTCCTCTATTAAGACCCCATGAAATGCGAAGCCTAAATGGATAAAGCCACCACTGGGAATGGTCATCATGAGAGCAAATTGTAATTTCTTCTTTCAAGGTCAAAGCAAAATGCACATTTCCCAGTTGATAAAGCTGAACTTTATACCAGACACAGCAACCTAGAAATACCTGCTCCTAAAGAGGGAGCAGAAGCATATTGTGCAACACATACATCCAGTGGGAAACAACATGAATTTACAGTCCAGAGACACCCACAAATTGCTCAGAAATAAATCATTCACAGAATTGATTCAGGGGACAATATGGAATAAGGAATACCCTGCAAATAACTGCAAGGACCTTAGTTGGGCACAGGCAGGAGCCTTCTCCTGGAGATGGAGAGGAGAGCACACCGTGGATCTGCCAGCCAGGGCACGCATTTCCCGCCCATGGCACCACACCACAGGGCATGCTGGACCATGCTGGACCACACAGGGCTGTGGCACATCCTGCTCCTTCCTTGGAGCAAGAGCAAGGAGAGGAGGCAGCTGCCCATTTTCAGACAGGTTTCAGTGTGAGCACAGACATGCCCAAGCCCTGCCTCAGCACAGGGTCAAGCACCACAGGTCTGTGCCCAGTCCTGCAGCCACCTGGGTTGTGATCCTGTCCAGGACTGCTGCTGTCCAATCAGCCCACTACCTTTCCTCCCTCCTCCTTTTTCATTTCACAGTGAATTGTTGGGAAGTCTTGAAAATACATCAACTCCATGCCGGATATTTTTAAGCAAACAATCCCTCTCCCGCTATCTTGGAGCCCTTTTAGGCACTGGATGGGGCTCTAAGATCTCCCTGGAGCCTTTTCTCTTCTCTTCTCTTCTCTTCTCTTCTCTTCTCTTCTCTTCTCTTCTCTTCTCTTCTCTTCTCTTCTCTTCTCTTCTCTTCTCTTCTCTTCTCTTCTCTTCTCTTCCCTTCTCCAGACTGAACAGTCCCAGCTTTTCCAGCTTGACTCCAGAGCAGAGCTGTTTAAGCCCTTGGAGCATCACTGTGTCCTCTCTGGTCTCAACCCAGCAGGTCCACACATCCTTCTGATGCTGGGGGTCCCAAAGCTGGAGGCAGCACTGCAGGTGGGGTCTCAGGGGAACAGAGTGGACGGTAGAATCACCTCCCTCAACCTGCTGGTGCAACCCACGGTACTGTTGGCTTTCCAGGCTGAAAAGGCACATTCCCAGGTCATGTCCAGCATTTCAAACTCCAGAACATGACAAGAAAAAAGGTTTTGTCTGATTTTCCTTATTTTTCAGTATTCAGAGATCAATGGGGAGAATGAATTGTGGTTTTCCTCCTTGGGTTTTGGGGGTTTTTTGTTGTTTCGGGTTTTTTTCCTCAGTCCTGACTGATGTAAAGAACACCACTACACACACTGTTTTCCATGATCCAAACTTGAAAGTCCTATTTCTGCCAGTCCCAGAAGGCATCCCCTTATAACACCCACCTGAAAGCATGTCACAACAAAATGCATCTCTTAACACATCTTTTGACAGAAAGGTTTGTTATGTGAACTCCAAAGCACTTGGAAACATTTTACCTTCACAGATCTCAGCAGGAGTCACCTTATTTTTGTTTTCACATCATAAAATCCTGCCAATTATTTTTAAACAGAAAATGAGCCCAATTAAGAGAATGAGAAAGAAGGAACCCAAAGACTGACACATATGAGTTTGACCCACACTGTCAGAACTTGCATTTAATGGTTGAGGTCCATTACCCATTTGTGCAAGTCCTGACCGAGCCCTTCGTGCTCCAGTTCTCCCAGAGATGTACCCGGGCTCTGTGGTAATAACAGCTCAGCTGAAACTGAGCCAAAGCCCCAAACTTCCTTTCACAAAAGATGCAAAAACAGATTCTACAGAACACCTGTGTAAAAAATTATACCCCTTTTGCTTTGCTGTTCTCATGGGGCATGAAGGCAAAATTTAAGTCTTTGTTTCTCTATAGATGAATTCAAAATGCACCAGTTGGAAGACTCACAAACTCAGAAGCAAGTATCAGAGTAGATGTTCAATTGCTCTTTTGGACAAAGTCAGCAGAAGGAGTTAGTGGATCTTTCCCTGTGCCCTAGACATGGTTTGTTACACTGAGCATAAAGCATGGCTGCAGAGAGAGATCAAAGCCCAAACATTATACAGAGACATTAGCTGAAGGTTTATCATACCTGTCATGGGATGCAAAACCATGTTCCTGTGGTCAGTGGAGACCTCATGACCTCTCACAAGAGTTGACCACAGAATCCTGGTCAAATGCCAACAGCTAAATACATTTTGGCTTTAAGAACCCACCAACCAAGGAAATCTCTGGTGTTGGGTCCGGAGAGCCCCACCAAACCTCACTGCACTTGGCTGCCAGTGAGGAATGGTGCAAGGGGGGCAGGGATCAGAATCTATTAGATGATCACTAGCAATTTAAGTTTTTAAGGCAACCTGTAGGTAGATTTGGCCCTTCCAGGAGCAAAGCTGCAATGGAGGGTGAACACGCCTTGATTGCTGGGTGAACACAATCTCCCCTGCTGCACATTACTCCCCTGCTGCACAACACCCACAGCACTCAGGATTGCTTCTGTACTCTGGCCTCCATTTGCTGCCTTTTAATCAGGACTGGACTCACCAAATATTTTGATTGGCAATACCCCAGAAGTAGGTTTCCTGAATACAATCACTTTCTTTTTTTAAAGTGTGTCAATAAAGGGAAAATGAACAGTGAGTTGTTCCTTTGAAGCTGATATTTCGAGGTGAATAAATATGAATGTGCTATCAATGCTGTTAAGACACATTCCTCCCAAATACCACGGCACCATAGTAAAAAAAGGCCATTTTCAAGGTCCCCACACCTTCCCCAAGCACAGATCTCATCCCCTCCCCACACAGATGCACAGTGCATTTCCCAGGGCAGGACAGGAGACAGGAGGTGCCCCAGGGAAGCCAACAGCTTTACCACGGACTTCCACCAGGTTGTAGTTCCACCTAACATGCTGCAAAACCTCAGCATTAACAGCACAATATAAAGTTAGTTAACACCAAAACTCTTCCTATATTTGCACACATTCCACTGCGGCTGAAGAGAAATTCATGTATATTCTAGAAAGAAGAACTGGCATTTACTGGTTTGGGCCATTCCTAGAATAAACTTCCATCAACATATCCAACCCTGGCTCCAGGAAGACATCAGTAACACTATGAAAGGTCTGGCCTTATAAGTCATATATACAATATAGCCATAAATTTGTAATAGCTCAGCTCTTATACCTGAATTCAAATTTTGACCAGAACTCACACAATTCTTACAGCAGCTTGTATCATATGACCCTGGAAGGAGCAGTAGGTATCTATAAAGAAGCTATATGCTGTTTCTCTGTGCTTCATTAGCTCCAAGCTCCAGCCAAGAGCAAAACAACAAAAAACCCCAACAGTTAGCTTAATTGGTTGAAAAGCAGTCATTTTCATTTTCTGTTCTTTGTGAGGGTTATGCTCCTGTGTTTTCAGTTGTGGTTACCTTCATTTTTCTTAGACCAGCTCCTCATTTGCTCTCTCCCCTGCTCACAAAGAGCTTGCGAACTGGAGAGGCAAAGGGATAGGGATTTAAATTAAAAGATAGGAAACTGAAAAACCACATGCAGCTTTGTTCAGTGCTATGGATGAGACACGAACAGTGGCATTATTTGAGGTTGCAGGGCTGTTCTAAGCCAAACCAGGGAAGCACACAGGCCCCTTGATGGCATTTCATGTGGGGATAAGACTCTCCCCAGGGTGTTCCCCTCACATCAGCTTTGCTTGCATAAAACCAAGACCTTTCAGTCCTGCAGCTGCACTGATGTTGGTGATAGAAAAGGTTACAGAGTGAAGGCCAAGTGCTTTTTCATTTTCTGAAGGTGTCTCCTACACTGAGCTGCACACCCAAGGCTGCACATCCAAGGCTGCTGCAGAGCAGGGGGGCTGCAGGGGCTCTGCTGAGGCTGCCAGATAACCCAGACTACACCAAAGAGCCCATTTTTACCTTTTTCCTCACTGTTTTTTATGACTCCTTCCTCTCTTGAGCAAGACTGCCTTGCAAGCAGCTCTGCTTCCCAGAGCTTTGCATGGTGTCTGTGGGAAAGGCAGAGATGGATCCACCAGCTCAGGCTTTGCTTTCACAGTGGAACTTATGGATGGATTCCCTGATGATGTACACACTGTGGCCCACCAGTGACTCACAACCAAGGAAAACTCAAACCAAAGCTGCACATGGGGGAAAAAATGCCTTAAAGTTACATTATTATGTATAGTGTGTGGGTCTATAGTGCTGAAAATCATTCCCAAGAAACCCACAATGCCAGGCAGAGCACCACAACCCTCTTTCTGCTTATTGTGCCTTCTCAGCCTCAGTAATGGGAAATTTCTGCTTTGATTAATGGGTCCATGCCTTGTTTTTCTGCATGGAAACAACCCCTCTAAAATCAAGTCATCATCCTACAACAAGTGTTGTCACCCTCCAGTTCTTGCATGGAGCAACTCTGAACACATCAGTCCCCTGCTGGGACATCACAGAGCCCTCTGAGGGCTTGAAGGACAGAGCAAGGGAGGGAAATCCAGGATAAACACTCAGTATTGCTCTTCTCAATTTTTTTTAGCATTAGACAGAAAAGCAAGAGCTCAGCTCTGATCCTGACATGCAAAAGTTTCACACGTGGGGGGACGGCACAGAGACCTGAGCAGTGAACAGGGCATGTCTTCACTCTACGTTTCCTTTGTAAACTGAATCAAATCACTAAATAACATAATCATGGCTGTATGATTAATAAACACACACACACACACCCGATGTGTTATTGCCAGTGATTGTTTTATCTAGTCACAACTCACAACAACTCCACTTTGCAATAGCCTGAGTGTTCAAGAGCACAAAAGTCTCCCACAATAGTGTCTATTTTCCTCCTGCACTCAAACACCTTTAAACACAGTCCTCCAGTTAAAAGCTTTCAGGTGGAGTAGCAGCTTTATCCGGCAGATTTTCCCTCTGCTCCTGCTTGGGAGCAGCTCAGTCTGGTTCAACCAGCTTTAACTTGCCAATTCGCAAAGCCAGTGGTGATAATGGGGAGAAATGAATGACCACGGGGCAAAACCTGCCGGAGGATAATGCTACAGCTGCCCCCGCAAAGCCAGAGGGAGATGCCACTAGGTGGTGACAGTGCCCACAGAAATCAAACTACCCGGGAGAGATCCCTATCTCCAGTACCAGGGCACTGGGAACGCCGGTTGGAAATAAATGGTTAGCGCTTCTTGTTTGTAAGGAATGGGAACTAATGTAGTTGGTGTTGTGGGCAAGAGCACCGCTACTGATAAATAGAAAAGTGAATGAATTCACCTGCTGGGTGTGAGTGTGAAATGAGCCGTTTCCGCATCATCAGTAGAAGTAGATAAACTGTTCCTCTTCATTTCCCCATGCCCTCCCCCTTGCACCTCAGAGCCCTCAGGCTGAGATCGAGTATAATCTGCGCTATGGGATCCCCCTGACATTCCCAAATGGAGCTGATCATCTTCCATGGAGTGACTTCGGTTGCTCTGCCCCTTGTGCCGGCTCTGGAGGAGTCAAGCTCGTGGTTTACAGCACATTCAAAGTAACATCTCAGCAGCTTTATGGCAATCCACTAAATAATCTTGAATTCGGTTAAAACTGGTGGTTATGGATAGTTCATAAAATCTATAAGCGTTGATAAGCAGAAAATGGATTGTAACTGGCTACCTTGGTTTGTTTCCTATGCAAATACTTGTGTAAGGGATGTTTTATCCTGCAAAAGGCTTCTTTGCCACTTTCCTGAAATCAGTGTTGTATGAGTATGCACAGGTTCACTTATCTATTTCATCTAAAAGTGTGACACATCATCAGATTCCGGATTTGTCTTTCATTTTTTATTAATCACCTAAAGGATGCATTCAAGAAAATGTAAATTTTTCTATAAATGGCAGCAGAGGAGAAACTTTTTCCTGGCATTTAATTATCTTTGTCATCTCAAAATGAAATCAAGAGCTCACTTACATCTGATTGTCTCGTTACTATAGCACTCTCGTCTAAAACATAAGGAGACCAACTTGAAAAAACCCTACAATACTCAGATTCTTAAAAAATCCATGTGCATGTTGTGACCTCCTCTTTATTAGACTTGTGCTCCCTCTTGACTTCCTTCAGAGCAGCATTTAGTAAAGCTAAAGTGCTTACCACAGAGCAGACAACAAATCCACTAGGTTTTCTTCTGTTAAATATATCCATGGCATGATGAGAAGGCAATGTCTGGAAAGGACAGAGAACTTAGAGAAACAGTAATAATATTTGCAAAAGTACAGGAAAAATAATGTTCTTTCAGAGACAGAAAGACAAAAAAACCTGTGGGTAGTTCTGAAAAAGAGGAGGGTTACTGATATGTAATTAATATCGGACTTGGGACTTTGTTTAGCTCCTTCTTAATCCAGCAAAAATGTTCTCCTCTCTCCCAAAGTGCAGCCCCATCAGGCAGACCATGTGAGCCCTGCAGGCCAAGGCTCTGCACTCAGGGGGACAAGAGGGAATGTAGATGAGCTGTGCTGAGCCTCAGATCAGTGCAAATCAGAGCAAATCCCATCACTCAGACCCCTACCGTAGACCACACTCCTGTTCCCTTGGCAGAATGAGATGCAAAGGAAGCATGGCAAGTGTTCCAAGTGATGGAACACTCTTAGAATCACAGAATTGTTTAGGTTGGAAAGCCTTTCTGAGATCATCAAATCCAACCATTAACCCAACACTGCCAAGCCCACCACTAAATCATGACCCTAAATGCCACAAATACTTGTTTTATAATCACTCCACAAATGGTGACTCCACCATTGCCCTGCACAGCCTCTGCCAGGGCTTGGCCACCCTTTCAGTGAAGAAATTTTCTTTAATATCCAATCTAAACCTTCCCCTTGAACCATTTGAGGCCATTTCCTCTTGTCCTATTGCTTATTCCCTGGGAGAGAGATTGATCCTGCCTGGCTCCAGCCTCCCTTCAGGGAGTTGTAGAGTGAGAAGGTCTCCCTCAGAGCCTCCCTCTTCTCCAGGCTGAGCTCCTCCTGCTCCCTCATCAGGTTTGTGCTCCAGACCTTTCCCCAGCTCCTTGCCTGTCTCTGGACATGCTCCAACCCTTCATTGTTGAATTCGGTGATCTTAAATGTGATTTTTTCCAACCTTAACAATTCAGATTCTACTAATGTCTTTCTTGCAGAGAGGGGCCCTACTGCCCAACAAAATGCATTTACAAAGCCATAGTTAAAGAGCGTGTAGGAAGGAAAACATATCTTCTCTGACTTGGCAAAGAGCTGTCAAGTGCATCTGCAGAGCATTTTCACCTTCTCTTCATGAGTGATGCTCAACACATTAGTTAGTGCTTAGCCCCAAATGTGTGTTTTACCAAGCCAAGTTCTCACAAGGGAACACACACACATATGTCACAAAACTGAGATATTCCCACTGCAAATCCCCTTTTCTTAATGATTGCACAATTTTACTCATTTCAAAACAAAGTCTCCTCTCTATATTCAAAAATCACTCATTTCTAAATGGAAAAAAAAAAAAAAAAGCCAGTGAATTTTTTAACCAAAAAAAAATCAGGTTTCAATTTTACAGTGAGTGTGAAATACCCAATTCTGTCAGTTTTCACTTTTATTAAACACTACTTTTATTTGCACAGCTCTTCTCTTACCCAGGCTGGTAAATGACTGGAAAAATCAAGGGTTTTCCTCTTCCAAGGCCATATAACCTCTGACAGCAGATATTGCCCAATACCCCAGTTTAGCACTGGGTTCCTTCTCTGGAATGAGGTGGGATGCCCTGAACTCTCCTGAGGGAACAGCCACCAAGGGGACATCTGACATGGGTGCATCCTTGCACAGGGATATAGGGTGCTCCAGGGGAGTCCCCCAGGGTGGAGGTGTCCTCAGCTGCCAACAGTTCCTCTGGTGGACCCACAGACTCGGCTGTGGAGAGTATGGCTATGAGAAAATGCTATGCTAGAAGATGCAAATAAAAATATATCTTTTCAAAGCTGTGCTCTGATTTTTTTCTCAGCTACACAGGCATTTTCATGAAAACTGGAGACCAAAAGACCACTCATGTATGGAGCCACCTGGAAACAAAGGCAGCAAAGAAGTTGAGACAGAAAAGGAAGTTGTTTTCCCCATGTTCCAATCATGGGACATTGGCAGGGAAGGCAGGGGGTTTCCAGCTATGATATATCTTGTGTTCCCTCCTTTGTGCCAGCTGTGGGCCATGGGCTGTGAGCTGAGAGCCAACATGCATCCCAAACCGTGGGATTCTCTGAATACACCCCCTTCTCTCACTGTGCTGCTCCTGCACAGCAGAAAGATGACCTTGAAAAATCGTCTGACTGCTGGAGGTGACACCCAGTCTTGTCCACTGTCATAGCAAACATCACAGTGGCTTGAAAACCTGATGGGAAAGTATCATTAGTACTAATTTACAGATGGTTAATTGGTGCTTGAGATCAAGGCTGCACCACCCTTCTTGGGGAAGCTGGGGTGGGATAGAGTTGGTGTCCCCCCTTTGGCAGCCAAGCTTGGGGCCAAATAAACACCTCATGGAGGCAACCAGAGATTTGGGGAAAGTACCTTCAGTGTTCCAAGATTAAAGGCAGGGTGTCAGCAAGAGCAAGCAGGTGCTCTCAGCATGTGCAGCTCCTGTCCTGGCTCCCTGGCCAGCGCTGTGCTCCCAGCCCCAGAGCCCCCACGTGCCTCGGGTGTCAGGTGGGGACACAGCGACGGGAAGGACACGCAGCTCATTCCTGCCACAGCGCAATAACAGAACGGCTTGAAAACAAACTGCCTGTGGTTAGTGCAATGGAAAATATGCAAGAACATTCTTTTTCCCCAGTACGCACTTGCCCTGAACCTGCTCCACAGCTGTGCCCCACGCTGTGCTCCTCCTCCTGTGCCCCATGCCTTTGGGTCCCAGAACTCCCCATCGTCCATTTGTGTGCATCTCCATGAAAAAGGAGATTTTGTGACTTTTATTCCAACCATTAATCCACATTGCCTACGTCATGGTACACTCCAAAACTCCCTTCAGGACCACCTTGATGCTGAGCAGATGTAGGAGAAGCCTTGTCCCCTTTATCAGTGAGGGCAAACATCTCTAGTTTGGAGAATACCGCTTTCCATCATGGCCCAAGGTCACCCACAACAAAAAGAGGGGTTCAATGTTATAACCAGTACCACCAAGATGACAATTACTTTTCCAGACTTATGAAAAACAAAAATCATTTAAATATTGCATCATATAAGCAACCTGAATCTCGAGCATAGGCTCTTTTATTCCTTTCCAAACCATATGTACAGTGGAAGATGACAAAGCAAAGAGACCACCAAACAAATGCTTTCTACAGACACAGAGTTTATCTAGCCTTCATTGAAATAATCTGCTGTATCCCAAGAGTGAATGGTGCAAATTGACAATGATTTCCATGTTTCCCCGACTTTCTGGCATGCATATGAAAGTGCGTTGCTATAAAACATAAGCAAGAATTTCAGACTAATTAAAGAGATTTTATCTGGTTAAAATCATATCTTCCTTTTTTTTTTTTTTTTTAACAGACATCTCCTTGCCTGTGTGTTCTAAATAGCATCTTAGATTATTAAAGTTTTACAAAGCTAATTTACATCATGCTGTTTATTGTCTTCTGTTTATTTTTGCATGTCTCCCTGTATAGTCTAGTCAGCCCTACCTTTCTTCCCCAGAACTAGAAAGTGCAAATCAATGGCATTTTCAGACTTCTCGCCCGAAAGCAGGAGACAGGATGGATCAGTGGTTAGGGCACTAGACAGAAATACAACTCCCTGCTGCCAACATCCCGTGGGATCCCGGGCAAGGCGCTCACCCACTCTTTGTCTCTTCCCCATCTGTAAAACACCATTTTCCTAACTCACAGGGCTGTCCCAAAGCACACAACATTTCTTTTGAGTGAGGTAATGAGGTGCAGACATAGCTGGTAGCCACCTCTGTGCCTGCCACCACTGTTTATCCAAAAAAGCTACAAAAGAACTGAAGGGAGCTGTCTACTGTAATTGTAGGCAGGAATGAAGCTGTAGGTGAAATATCTGACTTTGAAGAAAGGAGATACATGAAAGTGTGCAAGGGTGCTTCAGTCCCTGGGGTGGAATGTAAATACAGCTTTCCCAGCAAACACTCTGTTCCAAAATTGGAGTAACTTTATTCAGGCATAAATACTGCACTTTAAATAGCACAGCAGTGCCTTATCTGCTTATCTCGGCTATTAAGGAACCCTTTGTTTTCAGCAGATTGCCACTGGCCTGAGTGATGAGCTTGTGACTCCTGTGGTGGGTATTAACCAGAATAGGATTCTGCACAGCAGCCAGGGGTGCTTGTTTTTCCCTGGTGAAATCCTCACACATTGCAGACAGCCTGGCCAGGTGTGGCTGGAGCCGCACAGAGGAGAGTGCAGGGGTAGAAGAAGAAGGCAGGACCTTCTAGTTCCCTACTACATGCCACCCTGACATCTTAGAGGTTATTTATGGCCTTGAAGACATGAAGCATCTTCCAAAAGTCCCAACTCATCCCTTAAAAAGGACATCCCAAGGCAGCTGACCCACCACAGGGCCGGCAGGTATCAGAGCATCAGAAGCAAGTCCTGATCCCTCTCTGAGCTCTGTTGGAGGCTTTAGTATCCCCAGTAAATCAATGTTGTTACCTTATATAGTCTAAGAATCAAGCAAAGGTTCTGGAGCAGAATCTGTAAAACACTTTATTTAATTCAACCTGTTGTCCCCCTCTGTCTTCTGTACTGTAAAATACAATAGAAAGAGACATGAAAGGATATTGATAGAGAGTTTCCCATTTCAAACAGATAAAATCCAACCCAGAATCCAAAAGAATTTCCATCTAACAGCTGATATAAACAAGTCTGGGGCACCAGGTTAGCTCCTTCTCTGACAAAGGCAGCATCAGGCACGGCTGGCCCTGCTGCAGTTCTGGCCAGACTAAAGGGGAAGGGAGCAGAGATTACTCTCATGTCAGACCCCACAGGACTCACCTGGGAGAGCACCACCCAGGCAGGCAGGTAGGCTGGGCCCAGGCAACCCCAGCATGCAATGGCACTGGTGAAAACATGAACTATAGTAACAAACAGATTTTACAATGACTGAATTCCCAGAACCTGGCTATGCTGGCAGGAGCCAAATTTACTGGCATGTTGCAGGGAGTCAGGAGCTGCACTGCTCTTTGGGGCATGATGTTACATTCTCCACAGGCCCATTCAATCAGTTTAAAACCCTACAGAAATACCAATGAACACGTTCCCCAGAACTGCAGTGGATGCTGGGTTACACAAGCTCCTAATGCATTTGCTAATCTCTAGCAATTTGAACCATCTGTTTTCTAAAGGTTACAGAATGATCAGGTCTCCTATTTGTAACAGAACCCTTCAAAAAGAACTAAATTTATCTTCTTCTTCTAGATACACAGGCTAGTAGCAATGATCTATCATTCAATTGCTAGTAAAATAAAAATATGCACCACTGTACACACACTGGTAACAGCAATACCTCCAATTACTGGCTAAAGCCCAGTTTGCCCTAGAACACTAGCTGGTTGTAATGACCTATACTTACCCAATTTCAGCTCGTCATACCCCTGTCTATGCAGGGGTCAGCAGCACTTTCATGAAGACCCCTCTGATCGTGGTGGTGCACATGCAGCATTGGGTTGTCTTTGGGGAATGTGAGCACCAAAAGCTGATCCATTGCATCAGGGGCTCTGGTGACATCGGATGGCTCTCCTCAGGATCAGCCCCTCTCTTTCCACCCTGAGGCAAGGGAGGTCCAGCCAGGCACATCTGCAGGACCACATTCATCACCAGCATCCTTTGAGGCCGGAGCAGCCTCGGGGCGTAAGTGCAGATCCCATGGATAATGCGGGGGGCGTCAACCAAGTGGACACTGTCGAGATATTTTTCAAAGCAGAGGGCAAATAATTAAAAGCTTGTAAATGCTCTAATGCTCATTTCTGGTAAGAGCTGCTGATTTGAACTGTGGGTACTCATTTATTCAGCAGGATGTTTGTTACAGCATGACCTTAGCCGTGTAACCTACATCCATATTTCTTCTCTGAATCAGGCTACCAGGCAGCTCATACCCGGAATATTTTTTTTCACTGAGGCTTCATGAAATAGTAAAAGTTAGAAAGAAAATCAGAAAGCAAACATTTCCTTTACTGAACACAAATGATTCTTTTCTTCTTGCCACTGGTTTACAAGCATTTAAGACAGAGATGGATAGACAGAGCAGGAGGTGATGGCCTTTCCAGGCCTGCAGCTGCCCAGTGGGAGCACACAAAGCACCAGTGCAGGCAGAGCTGTACAAATATCAAGACAGTGCCATTTTTGATTGCAGATTTTATATAAAGTGCTTTGGGTCCTGAAACAACTACTGGAAAAATACATGGAATCAAACTCAATCATCTGGGTGGAAATCCTATTGGAAATATAGAAATAAAGAGATAAAGAGAAAATAACACAAATTACTGAAATGATCTGCGTGATTTCAAGGGTGGCAGGTGCTTCCCAAAGGCTGTTTTACCTTCTAACCTGCTATTGCTCAGGGCAGCTCAGGGGTACCCACGTGCCTCTGCCATGGCTCACCACCGAGAAATTCTATGACACCTCTTTGCCTCTTCCTTTGGGAGCCTATAGCCGTCATTCCAGCATGTGTCACTCACAGTGAGTATTACTACTAGTCATACTGTTATCCAGTTGTTTGTTTTGAGAGTTTTATTAAAAGAAAAAAAAAAAAAAAAAAAAAAGAGAGAGAGAGAGAGAACAGTCATATTTAGCTTTATGGACAATTTTCTGTTACAAGACTTTTCCAGATGTTCCGCCCCTTGATGATGCAAGCCACAAAAGCATGTTTTAGCATGACATAAATACAAAGCAAGATGAAAGTCATGGAAATTCCTGCGTGTTCTTTTCTTAACACAGCTGTATTTGAGTTGTTTTTTTGCATCTGTCAAGCGTAAATCAAATGGGGGAAAACAATCCTCAGAAGTCCTCCATCCCTTGACAGAATCAGTGTTTTCTGTAGCAAATATTAGTCTTTGTCCAGAATTGTTCTCCATTATAAACTTCCACTTCCCACATTCACAGAGAGGTTAAGTTAAAGCATTTTTAAAGCATTAAAGCATTTAAGCCTGGACTGGAAAGTTCTGAAAAGTTGGTGAAAGTTGCTACACTTATTGATCTGCATTATGCAAGATTAAATAATGAGTGCTGTGTAAGGGTGAATGCATGTCATCTGTAATTCCTAATTTCTATTCCCAGCAGTGCCAAAACATTCATGAGTGGCTATGGCCAAATGGCTGATCTGGACATGAAGTTTTCTCATATGTCTTGGAGACATGATAATTAATCATTAGTTTTAGGTGTTCAGATGAAACTTCCTAATCAGCGAATATGAATAATTATTCATTTTAAACTCTTCACATGACAAGAGCCCTGGCAAGCAGGATATCGTATAAATGACAAACAGGCTGAAATGATATGAAGTGTTACTGTGTAAGCACAAAATACAGTGGTACCAGGAGAAAGGGCAGCCAGTTTTTTCTGACGTTTCCCAAGCAAAACGCTACTTGCAGTGAGCCCTCGGCTGCGCATTACCTATATCCTGTATGAATGAATCCCTTTTTTGTGTGGTTGTTCAAAGCCAATGTGTCCGTTTCTACAGAAGCACCCACAGGATCACCGAAAACCACATATTCAGTTCTTGTTAATGTCAGCAATGACGTACCAGAGCACATACTTGTTTGTCCTGTAGAAATACAGGACTTCCACCGCTCGAGCATGAGCCTGCTGCCGAACGCCTGTTCAGATAAAAAAAAAAAAAGAGAAAAAGTTGTTGACATGAGAGGAAAAACCAGGTTTCCTGTTTGAACTCTGACAGGTACTGGAAGATATGAGTAACATCAAATCTTGGTCTGCTCTAAAGGGAGTCTGTGGTCAGGGGGTTCTCACATTTGTTTGTGCGGAACAGCTTTGAATTGTTTGCAGATACCGCGCAGAAGAAACTCAGATACTTATCAGGGTGCAGGGCCTGTTATGAAATATGTGCGTTTGTGAGTAGGTTACAGGAGATCAAAACGACTCCAGATGAGATGCCTCACATGCTGTAAATGTGGTAGATGGTCCCAAGATACCTCCAAAAATATCACGTCGCAGTGTTGTCGAGTACAGGCAGTGGCCACCCTTCTTTCCATTTGTTACTGTGTGGCAGGAGAATGGAGTTTGGGGGATTTTTTTCCAGATCATTCTTTGGTTTTTTATGTGTCTGTGTCTGTCTTACTGTTCAAATTGAAAACTTTCCTTGGTTATGATTTTCACTAACAGAACTACTCAAATGGTTTCTGAAGGGGAAACCTGCAGCAAGGACAGACAGAGGAGATTCTGTATGAGTGGTACAGAATATTCTCCAGCAGAAAGGAAGGTGAATACAGCTGGATGGGGATGCAGCAGGGTGAGCCCTCGGTGAGCCAACAGGACAGGACAGGACCACGGCACCCAGCCCAGCTCTGAGAGGGGCTGGTGAGAATAGGACCATTTGTAAGAGACTTCCCAAAGGGCCCTGTCAAAGTGATCAGTGAAAACTGCAGCCAAAGCCCCATCTCCCTCACAGCACAGCCAAAGGGATACTGCTTCCACATCAAAGATCAACCCTTAAAAATTCCTCTTTCCTCACACCTTTGGGCAAAGTCCAACCAGCTGACCAGGCCCTTTGCCAGGAGCTCAGCCATCCCTAGATCTGGAGCTTGCCTTCCAGCCCAGGACTCCGGGTGTGAAGAGCTCAAAGGGCCCTACTTGGTCCCATCCTTGTGACAAACAGCTCTCCAAGTCAGCATTCATATCTGCACTTAAACACTTGCAATGCCTTCTCCTTTTGACCACCTCAACGTCACAGTGCAGTGCTTTTGTGCACAAAAAACTAAGCCTCAATTTCCCCCACGCTCCAATGCAAAACACCTCTTTCAAAAACTCTATTAAAAGGCCTCCCAGAGCCCTGCTAATCCCAGGTCGTATCAGGGAACACAGCTCATTCACAGCTCCGTGCCAGCTTAATGAGTATTTTAGAGCTGCTTCAGCTCATTCTTTGAGGCAAAGCTCTCCTCAAAACTGTGAATCACAAACTGAGGGCATCAGAGCTCTTGAAGCCTAAATTGAGCCCACACAAGGAGCTTCCAACAAAACTAGAAGCAATTCAGCATACACCCCTGAGGAAGGGAACACGGTTCTCCAGGAGGAACACCCTCCTTGGAGAACGCCTTGATCCATTTCCAGGAAACCACCACCTCCCTCCCAACCCAAGCCATTCAGGGATTCTATGATTTATTTTTATTTCAATTTTTCCAGCTCACACGTGTGAGATGCTTCTACTATAGTCAATGCCCACAGAAAGCAGGTTTTCACTTTGCAGGCTGTAATACATATGGCAGTAAATTAAAAATTAAAACCATTGAATCAAGGAACACAACAATTCCGTAGAACAACTCCAGCCAGTTGTGGCTCAATAGCAGGATTTATCAGGGCTAGCCATAAATCCACTTAGCTTGCAAAAGCCTTTCTTCAGCTACTAGTAGTAACTTTTAATATGTTTGAAGTAGAAAAAAAAAGCTGCAAGTTCCTTACACACCTGATGCACAGCTCAAATCCTCAGAATACACAACTGGAGGATCAGAAACTCAGTGAATAATTATCCACTTAAAATACTGAGTACTGTGTCTTCATTTCCAAGCTAGAACCCTGTCAGATAAACTGGTGATTTTCTGCACTAATTCTTGTAAACTTAGTGGAGTAGGAGTTTTACCCCATGATCCTGGATGGATTTTGCTAGCTGGGTTTTAAGTGCTGGTTCTGGTGCAGAGGACACAAATGCAATATTAGCATTATGTTCCCAATGATCTCATACTGAAATTCCCCTGATTAACTTTATACCTGTGTTAAGAGCTTTCATGAACCATAGCTATAAATCCCCCTGGCACCAAAATCATGGACCATTTACTACTTATTTGATGATATCAGGATTAAGCCATTAATTTTTTTGTAGTAATTCATACCAGTGTCATTCCAAATGGACTTATTTAATTAAAAGTACATAAACCTAACTCTGTCAAGAATAGGAAAAAGCCTGTAGAATCATAACTAGGAGTAACATTGAATTAATTCAGTATTACATTATGGCAGTGAAAAATATTAAAAAATGAGAACCCTGGTAGTTTATCTGACAGNTATCTACAGCACTTTAGCATTATAAATTTACAAAAGTGAAGACTTTGTCTTAAATACTAATCTATGGCAATTTTTTAAAATAACTTTTGAAGTAAAACTCTTTGAAATAACACATTACAGATCTTTGTTCCTTTGAGTCTCCAAGTACTGATGTGAATTATTACATTCAAAGTGCTGTTCCCATCTACTCAGTCTTGTTTTAGCAAATGATAAGGCCAGGGGGATTTATAGCT
>VYZR01053081.1:272-27777 GCA_013400675.1 Oxylabes madagascariensis | reverse complement strand
GGACTGCAAGTGCTGATGCGACGCTGCTTACTTGCATTTCTCATTATTGTAACGAGCAGTCTACAGGCTCTGGAAATCAAGCAGCAGACAGGGACTTATTCTCCTGCAATTGCTACTTGCTGCTGATAAAACGCTGCTGCACAGACAAATTCTGCCCTCAGACTTTATGTAAACACACGAACACTTGCAGGCTCACAAAAGGCACAAACAGCACCGCTTTTAATGGTGATTAGAAGGACAAGGCAAAAGGCAGAGTAATTATCTGTCTGGGGAAAATGCTGCATTCAACCATCCACATCACACAGCGCCTTTAATTGAATGGCAGCAAAATGTGCAAGTAAAGAGGACAATGGGAAAGAATCTGCATGGCACTGGGTCCCAAAGACACCCAGAACCCATGGTTCCATCATCCCCGCTGCCCATGGAGCTGTTGCTCCTGCACCAAAAATAATGGGCAGTTTTCTCTGTGGAAACCATGATGTACTCTGTATGCAGACAGGAGAAAGTAAGTTTTCAAAACAGAAACCCCAAAAGGGCACAGGATAGCACACACCACCTCGAGTTTCAGAAAGCCAGAAGTTTGGCTTAGTTTTTCTAAATTTGTTGTATTTCTGGTTTAGTTTTATTCTGTCCCACCTCCTCTTTCCCTCTTTCAAGTCCTATGTTACCATTATTATTCAACTCGAAAGGGCTTTCTCGAAACATTTCCTAGCAACCTGTGGAAGGCTGTCTTTCCAGAGCCCTAGGAGTTACTACAGAAATGTATTTTCCTCCCCTATCTCAACAACCTTTTTGCTTCAACAGTACAGCTTTTTTTTCTGTGCCTCTCTTTAACAGCCCTCTACATGGCCATGAGCTACCAGTCAGAGAGTTTCCATTGACTTCACCAAGCTTTGGTGCACACTTTCTGTTTGAAAGTTTTCTGCCCCTTCTTATCTTCAGATCCCTTTACCGCAGCGCTTCCTACCCACACAGAAACTACTTGGTACAAGCTGGAAATCTTGTGAGGCTGTGGCTCTCAGGCTGCTCCCAGTTCCCAAAGAAGGTAATATTTTAGCCCACAGCGGGGTTCAGTAACTCCTGATCTGAACCACCTATTAAAAAAAAAAAAATCAGCCATAAAAAAGCCTCAGATTTGGTCATATTTAGACAAAACTTTTGGGGGTACTTGGCCGCTTTTTGCCCTGTAAAATCTGAGTGATTCTTCAGCATGGGTGTCAAAGTGGCTACCCCCACTCCCCAGGACCTGGGTATCCAGACATAGCTAGAGAGTCAATCAACACCTCATTATCACATTCATCAAAGATCTTCAGGAAACTCAATTTCCAGATAACGTGGATGTGGAAACCTTTGCAAACACATCAGAGAACAAGAGGAAGAGCAACATGATCTTTACAGCAGAAACAAAAATGGATGAAGTCCAATATGGACAGGTATAAATGAAATTAATAAGCATAAATACACCCCTGCAGATATACCCTGTGAAAGGGTAACACCAAACAGGAGTCAATAACTGTGGTTTGTTTCCAAAAAACCCCAAAACAAACAAACAAACAAACAAACAAACAAACAAACAAACGGAATATGCATTATTTTCTGTAGCATACACAACAAAATGCAACAGCTGTGTTCTGTGTCATTGTAGTCCCAGCTGTGCCACAATCAAGCCATTTTAGGGATTCAGCTTCAAGAAAGATTCGGAACAGCTGGAGAAAGTTCAAGAATACAAAAGCCAAAGAGAAGAATTATCAGACAACCCAAATATATGGCCCATGAGAGAGGACTAAAAGAATTGAGGTTGCTGAGCTCAATGAGTGGGCGTCCAGCAAGGGAATGACATGACCACAGTCTCTAAAGGACTTCCAAGTGAGAAAATGTTTTATTGGGCATGTCCACAGAAAATTCAGTGAGGAGGATGGACTTAGACTCTGGCAAGAGAGATTCAGTTTAGACGTCAAGAAAACCCTCTGAGTGAGAGGAAAGCACTGGAATTAGCTGACTGGAGAGGATGTGGAGCTCCCACATGGGAAGTCATTTGGAACAGATTAAAGAGTTTTTCACCTGAGTGATGAAGTTTCTCCTGTAGTGGTTCAGGGGATCAACCAAAAGATGCAAGAAGTCCTTTCCTTGCTTATTAAACAGATAACTATGGTTAGATTCTCCAGGCAGATCAAAGTGAACACTAAACCAAGCACAGAGCAACTTCAGATTCATGGATGTTGTAATGATACAATTTTCTTAATTTTTTAAACCCTCAACAGCAGTTAGTGGCCAACCTTGCCCAGAAAGTCCACAGAGATGATGCAATTTCACTCTGCTGAGAGAGATCTATGGTGGGAACAGGGAAGAATTCACCTTGATTGCTTTTCACTTCCAGTTCAAGAGTTCTCTAGGAGCAGGCTTGGCTTGTGTGAGGAGGATGGAGCACTTTTCCACAAGATGATCTGCATGGCACACTCGGGCTCATATTTTCTTTTGCAGTCTTTGTCTAACAGCAATAACAATAAAGGCACTGGCACAGCTCTCAGATCTTACATCATCCTGTTTCCATTCCCACCGGCCTTCTGGCTGTCCCTTACCCTCTCCCACCACCTTCTGAGCTCCTCCACCAATATAATATCTGAGCTTTGACCAGGGCATTAAGGGTTTGTCCCTTGTAGAGCTCATTTCTGAGATCAGCCTTTCCAAGCACTAGGACACAGGAAGAAATTAAGTTGCAGAAAAATCAGTAACAATAATTGCCAACCAAGCAGCAGAACTGGACATCCATTGAGCAAAACAACTGTTGTCTCAGGATCTCCTGCCTTACACCCCTATCCTTCCCTTATTCTTCTCAGAATTGGCCAAGGCAAAGGTAAACATCCAACAGAACATCCTGCACCTCAAGCAGAAGCAGGACATTATAATCATAAACCCTGGGCCAAATCCACACGTTATGCTGATGATTTATCCCAAAGGAAGGTGTGGCCACCCATTTCAGCCACAGTCTGAATTATTGTTCACACACACTGTGTGCATGAGGCTCACTGGGGTTTTCCTCCCTTAACTGGTTTGATATTTACTTACACAATTATTTCATCTAGGCTTATTGTTCAAGGTTTTCTTTTGTTCTTGTAAAGATTAACTTATTTAAAAGACATTCAGTTAACAAAACACTCAAATATAGTTCTCTTTCTATTTCAAGAAATTAAATACTTGGTGGTCATTGTATTTTACTACTAGTACTTAGTGTTTTAGAAGTTGAGGTTCTACATATACATATAATTTATCATAAAAAGACTCCTAAACATATATTTCTGTCAGGTAGTTGAAGAGATGGGGTCTCCATGGTTTGTATCAATGAAGCCAATTTTATTGAACACACTGCTGGTTTATAATGCCTTTCAAGCATGAGCTAAAAATAACTACTTGCTTGAGCANTATATTTCTGTCAGGTAGTTGAAGAGATGGGGTCTCCATGGTTTGTATCAATGAAGCCAATTTTATTGAACACACTGCTGGTTTATATGCCTTTCAAGCATGAGCTAAAAATAACTACTTGCTTGAGCAATGACAACCATAACAGCCATATTTATGTTTCTTAGTAACATTGCTTAACTATAGGCGAGCACAGACTTGCACAGGCCTGTACTGTCTTGCATACATACATTCCCCCTTATCTTTTCCTCCTTTGGGGTCTTGCCTCGACTTGTGGTCCTCTAGCACATCTACTTCTGTAATGAGCTCAGCAGTACTTTGAGTCCTGCTTCCTAGCTGTATTCCCACAAATTTCTCCAAACTTACGTGTCCATTACAGAATGAAATCTGAATATTGTATCAAAAAGGTTAAGGTAAAGTCAAGCCTCAAAATGTTCTTACTCAAAACCAACTCCACTTGCAGACTTTAATTGCTTATTTTCTAGATAAAGTCCTTAGAACAGCAACACAGACTCATATACCACACCCAGGTAGAAATCATAGAAATACAGAATGGTTTGCATTGGAAGGGACCTTAAAGCCCATCTCATGCCAACTCCCTGCCATGGGCAGGGGCACCTTCCACTATCCCAGGTTGCTCCAACCCATCCAGCCTGGCCTTGAACACTTCCAGGGATGGGGCAGCCACAGCTTCTCTGGACAACTTGTACCAGGGTCTCACCACCCTCAAGCAGAAAAATTTCTCCTTGAGATCCAATCTAAACTTACTGTATTTCAGTTTGAAGCCATTCCCACTTGTCCTGTCACTATGTGTCACTGTAAAAAGTCCCTGGTCAGCATTGCACTCCATTACTGTCACAAGAAATACCATGGTAATAAGAATCCCAGAACACAGGAGATAGACACTGCAAGCACAGATTCTGCTCTTCTCAGCAGATAATATTGACAGAGATGAAATCGTGATTTTAAAAGCAAGTTACATAACTTATAACTGCATCTCAATGCCGTTCCTGACTGTAAAAAAAAAAAAAAAAAAAAAAAAAGCCAGGCAAGCAAAGATCTCAGACACTAGAGAAGTCCTTGGAAAAGGAGTTCTAAGTCATCAGAAAAAACTGTCCTTTTCCCTCATCAGTCATGCTTGCCATCAATGCTTTATTCTGGGTAGATATTTAACTGCAAGAAGCATTTGATGTGCCATACTCCTGCTTGCAGAGTATGTGGTTACATGGTGGGACAAGGAACTCTCTGGTTGTGAAACTTCCCTTAGTGAAGAGTGTGGGATCAGCCAGGTCTGTACCCAAAACACAAGCTCCATGCATTGCATGGATTTGGGAAGGGGAGAGAGTGATGACAGAATGAGCCATTCAGAACCCATGATGAAATAGTATTTATAAATGGGAAGCTGTTCAGAGGAGGGCTAGGAAAAGAATGAAGAGCCTGAGGGAACAGGTGGTAGAGGGAAGATTAGAGGAATTACATATGTATATCTTTGACCAAAGGAAATGGTCCAGAAGCATCTGACAGGTACCTGCTTCACATGGTGGGGGTGGGAGGAGCAGGTGGGGTGGGATGGATATCTGGAAGCAGTTACAGGAAACTTAATAAAGAGAAATTTAGACTCAACATGAGGAAAGAAAATTAAAGAAGAAAATTAGGCTATTAAGCACTTTGGAGGTAAAAGGGTAATTTGTAGAAACTTCTTCACTGGAGAATTCAAAAGCCAGCACAATAAAGCACTAGCAAATATTCAGCAAGAAAAACCATCCTTTTGTGAAGGAGGAAAATTGTGTTGGTGACCCACTAATGCTTTGTCAGCTGTAAGATCCAGTGCTCTATTTATACCTGACCACATCATGGGATGCAATGAGGTAAAGTTCCAACACCTTCACTCTTAGGAGAGTCTTTTCTTGATATCTCTGTTTCCACATGATCTGTGTTTGATGCAGCTCCACAGACCTGGGCTTTTGTTGTGCTCCACAACACGAGCACCAGGGCCAGCAGGAGCCAAACACAAACGGTGTCAGTCTGAATGGCAATCAGAGAGCAGGGAGAGCCGCCCTGGAAGGGTGAAACTCCAGAGCAGGGCATGCCATGAGGTTGCTCTCCTTGTTCCGGAGTTTACATCTACAACACAAACACCATGGTCTCACCACAGTATTTATTTCAATAAACACTTCGAGAGCTTCCAGAGGCCTGCTGTAGGCAGTTATGAAAACTAACCATTGAGCCATTATATAAATGATCTACCAGGCATTCATTATTATGGTTAGTGCTGGAAAATAACAAGACTTTGAGGGGCTTCCACAATAGCAGAGTCTTGTTTGCGATCCCAGAGGCTCTATTCAAGCACATCAGAACTAGTCTAAGCTCTGACTGAATTGTGAGACAGTTTGGGGTTAAAACCATTATTGCATCAAGATTAAATACATCTGTTATGAAAAACTCCTCTGCTTTGCATACATGATTCAATAAAGACTCTCAGAAGGATAATTGTTTTGCTCAAGTTATTAACTAGAATTTTCTTTCTTTCTTTTTTTTTTTATTACTCCTCTGAATAATTCTTAAGGTAAGCAACTCCTAATTGTGCAAGAATTGTGTTAAGTGGAATGCTCTACCCTGAGTGTCCATTCCCGGATATTATGTTCTATTACCAAAAGTCATCCTTGCATTAGGAAATTTATTTAATATTTCAATAAACCAAAGCTGACGGTTCATCTATGAAAAACATTTAAAATAAACAAANCCTGGGTTGTTTGCAGCAATGCTTTCAGCTGAGGTTATTTTTGCCCTTAATAGTGCCGCGGTTCCCTCACACTGGAGGAGGAAACTCCCTCGCTTACAAAAAAAAAAAAAAAAAAAAAAACTGGAAACTATGTTCTGAATATCAGAGATTATGTCAAAGTGTAAATTAGGTTTGTACAAGATCAGAACTCGTTGAAAGCAGTGTGAGAACCAGTGATTCGAGCTTTGCCCCTTGAGCGGGGATGGCTCCCTAGCTCAGAGGTTAAATCACTTTGCGGCTATTTGTCTCTCGGCAGAGATGTTCTTTCTTTAAAGGTCCAAGACGAATCAACAGGAATCAGGCTTATCCCAGACCAGTGGTCACTCTGAGCCCTCCCCAGCAAGCCGACGCTCCTGCCCTGAGTGCGATCTGAGGGGCACGGGCCGCCAGGAGCGGCGGGACCGGCACCGGGACCGGCACCNGGCCGGAGTGAGGGAACGGCCGGAGTGAGGGAACGGCCGGAGTGAGGGAACGGCCGGGAGTGAGGAAATGGCCGGAGTGAGGGAACGGGAACGGCCGGAGAGAGGGAACGGCCGGGAGAGAGGGAACGGCCGGAGTGAGAGAACGGCCGGAGTGATGGCATGGCCGGGAGTGAGGGAACGGCCGGGAGAGATGGAACAGCCGGGATCACCGCCTTGTCCAGACAGACGGCGGCTGCCCCGTCCCTGGCGGTGCTAAGCCCAGGCTGGACCGGGCTCAGCCCAGCCTGGTCTAGGGAAAGGTGTCCCTGCCCATGGCAGGGGGCTGCGATGAGATGGGCTCTAAGGTCCCATTCAATACAAATCATTCCACGATTTTAACCTAGCTCGGACCAGAGCCCTTGAAAACCACATGACACTGATTATTATTTTTCCTTAAAGACTTGATCTGGGAGAATCACTGGAATATTCTTACCAGAATAGGTAGTGGCAGTATTCCTTTCTTCTCCAAAGAAGAATTCAGAGTTAGGACATTGTTTAGGATTCCAGGAGCCATACCTTTCTCCCCTGGCTCAGAATTCCCGGAGCATAGGGCCTTACCTCTCCCCAGGTTCAGGATTTCAGGAGCGTAGGGCCACAACTGCTGCCTCCATAAGCAGCATCCTGGCTCCCAAGCAGTAGGCCAGGGGCAACAAAAGGCTGTGCATAAATCGTGCTTTTCCCTTGTATGGAACGTTTCCAGACAGATTAGTTAGACTGGAGAATGGGAACAAGTGTAGGATAAAACTCATTCTGTTTATTCTTGGAGCTTTAGAGAAAGCACATCTCTCCCAAGGGACAATTGTTGAAGAGTGATTTAATCTCTGAACTACTCTGAAGGGCTCCAGCACCCTTCCCTGTGTTCGGGGAAAACTGCCATTTTGCAAAAAGCCTGATCCGTCACAAGTGCTGTTGGAGAAGTCCTACAAGTTTCAGCCCTTCCACGGAGGCAGAACTTTGCCTACTCGGCAAATCCAGCCAGGGCAGAGGTGTTAAATAACCCCAGTGTCGCAATACTCCTGTCCTTGCTCAGTTGTCATCCAACCTCAGAGACTTCTGGAGCCTGCTGATGCCTTTCTTGTCAAATTTAGGCTGTCCCAGAATGTGAGCAGCACAAGGAAGTGTCCTGCAGGGCTCTCAAGAGTCCCATTTCCAACTTTTAAGGGTCACTGGTTGAGTAGTCGTGAGGGATGAGACAGATAACTGGAGATGCCACGCTGGAAGCTCAGTGGCCACTAGTCAGCATTGCAGCCTCTGACAGAAAACACATTGTTTCTGCTATGTGGACAAACGGGTTGGACTAATTACCACATACAATCATTATTATTTATGCTCTACAGACATCAGAGTTTTGTCTTTAAATGAATTTATAGAGGGGGGGAAAAAATCACAAAGCTGAATAATCCCTATAATTATATGCTTAAAAATCCTGAATGGAAGAAATTAGGGGACACAAAGGAACACATAAACTAATTATTCTCTGTTTTGCAGCTAACATATTTCTATGGTAACCACTATGGTCTTCGAAGAAATTAAACGATTTTAAATCTGTTCATTGGAAAAGTCACCCAGTAAAACCACAAAACAAAAATTTCTCAAATAAGTCTAAAGATTAAGGAAGAAAGCATGTATTTCCCCAGCTGTGGATTATTAGAATTATGAAACTGTAGTTTTATTAAAACCACTAAATAGGTTCTCTGTTACATGCTATGTGGGAGCATGGTGGGTATGAACATGGGCACACAGGCACATATGAATGTGTGGATATAGAAGAGAGAATTTCAACTCTTCTGTACACCATGTGTCAATATGGCCAAGTGAACAGAGCACAAGAATGTATGGGTTTTAATAGCTGCATTTTGTGCTTCTGTTTCTTTTTACATTGAAAGCTTCACCCTAATCCTTACAGAACCTCAGTTTCCCCTGCACCTTTTTGCTAAGTATTTATTTAAATGTGGAGGGTCCCAACTCTGCCTCTCCCATATGTGAAAAAGTACATTTAGGTAGGCAAAAAAGGCATACAATTTTTGTAGACCCACAACACACATGAAAAGCACTGTAGTATTTAATAAAGACCAAGTCTACACATTTTTTTCTCTTGAAATACAGCAAATTAATCAAAAACATGCACTTAAAACCTAAACCAGCCTGTCACCATCTTCATATTATTTAAGTTTAGCTCAGGGGGTGCATTGCCAGAGGAATAATTCAATCAGAATGGCCCACGAAGCAGGCAGGCTCTGGCTCTGTGGGAGGTTCAGCTCTTCAGGCTGTGCAGAGCTTGTAGCCAAAAAAGTTCATGCACACAGGCCTCACTCTTCTTTTGACCACACCACCAAAACCAGTGGCTTCCCCTATCACATCTGTGGCCATGCTGGCAGCTACAGATAGAGGAGTCAACTGAACAGCCTCCTATGAAGGGATCCTCAGGGTTCAGTTGGGAGGAAAGTCCCTGCAGTTGTAGCTGAGGAGCAGGGTTCAGACCTTTTTCACAGAAGTCAGAATTCTCTTCCTCCCTTTCAGCTCTGCTTGACACTTTTACTGTCACCTTCTCAGATGTCTGCCTGCCTACAGTGCTGTGACCAAAACAGGAACTTTACTGCAGAAAACTGAATTCAGTGCTGAACGCAATCCGCCTCTCTCTGCTTGGATGAACTGTCACAAATAGAAGAAACACCAGGAAACTTCAGTGTCTCAGGCACTAAAAGGCTGCACAGTTCTCTTTTGTATTACTTGCTACAGAGTAGCCATCATCAGCTTTACCATTTTTCTGGGATAGTTTTTTGCCACAGCTTTGCAAGGATGGCATGAAGACACGGCACACATCCAGGCACAGTCCAGCAAGATTCATCCCTGCCTTTGGTTAACATAAGATTATTACTGTTATTAATAATAGCAATAATAGTTCCTATTAAAACATCCTGCTGGCTTTGGAGAACAGGTTTCTGTTTTCCTCAGGTTCTAATTTTAGAAGTTTCTGGGGACTATGTAAACATGTCAGCTGGAAACAAACAAAAGAACTACACAGATTATCTGCTGAAAGCTTGGGGTGGGTGGTCAGATCCAAATATCCTGCTGTACTGAAGTCACTGCCCTGGGCTTCCACAAAAGTGTGTAGCACAGGGATATCGTGGGTCTGGCTGGGCTACTGATGAAAAGAGGAGTTTTCCCTTCTGCTTCATTGGGAAAAGGCAAATCTGGGACAGATAAAGATGTACTGAAAGCCACCAGCACTGGGCAAATGCTGTCAGACTGGGGAAAGGCAATGAGGATGTGCACAGCCCTGTCTTGAACCTCATCACAGTAGGAGAAACCCGCTCTCATTTGATGCAAAGCTCCTCAGCTCTCTGTGCCAAGCTGGTTGTGGCCCCGTTCTGCATCTGCTCTGCCAAATCTTTGTGCCCACTGCTATGTTTAGAAAAAAGTGTAGTGGTAAAATGTTCATTTTGCATTTGTAGTAACAGCTTTCTTCAAAAGATAAAACAGCTTCTCACATTGAAATGGATTTCTAAAGTTGAATTTGTTCACATCTCATTCTTCTTTTCCATTAATCCAGAGGAAAAAAAAAAAACTACATGACAATTTGCATCACACTTCTAACAGACAGAAGATCTGAAATACCTTCACGAGTTAGGGTTTTTTTGATTTTGATTCTACAAAGCACTTAAGCAGGAGGTTAATTTACTGCGGGTAAGCAGTACGTGGCTCCAGTGGGACTATGTATCTGATTAAAGAATAAATGTAATTGTCTCTCTAGATCAATGCCATAATTTACTCCTCATTTAGTATCAGTATTTATAGATCTTTATAGTCTCTTCAATAAACTCAGGCAGTGCATAACACTAAGTGATCCAACTTACAAAACCAAGAACACACTACTGGAAATCTATACCCAGATATATATTAACATTGTTGTTTAAGTATTTAATTTCTATTAAATTTCCTAGTCAAATAAAATCCTTGCTTTTTTCCCAGAACTCTATATAAAGAGATCATAAAAGCAAGCCTCAGCTTGTCCAACAATGTCTTGACAAATTTCACACACGCACACACACACACACACACACACACACACAAAACAAAAACAAAAACAAAAACCCAACAAAACAAGCAAACAAACAAAACCAGCCAAAGAAAACCCACTCTCTTATCAAGTCAGACCCTACAACAGCAAGAAATTTTCAAGACTGTGGAGAATAACTTAAGGTATTTAGAAGAATACAAGAATTTTGTAAGCCAGCTATAGCACATAAAATTAGATATTGGGGTTGCTTTTTTTGATAGTTGGAGCATTGGACACGTGTTCCTTTATCTGCACTTCAGGTACCCTTATTCACTCAGCTCTTAAAGTTAACACATCCATCAGAGGAGTGATTTAATGGCCTTCACAGCCAACAGTGACCCTGCAGGAAGAATAAATGAGTATGTGTTGTTAGCTGAAGGCGAAGGCATGTTTTGCACACATGATGTCACTCTTGCAACTCAGGAAGAACTAATTGCTCGGCTTGTTGTAAAGTCTCCTACTCGTTGGGTTCCCTTGCAAATTATAGTCGTCTGGAGAGCTGCAGCATGTCATCAGCACACAACAATGTTGTCTGAAGCGTAATTAATATCTGTCTTTCTTTTCAAGTTCCTTATTTACCCTCTTTCCCCCATGACAAATATGTTAATGACCTCTCCAAAACCCACAAGTTGTCATTTTCAAAGAGCCCCCGTCTTTCTGCCTTGAGCTGAACACTTTAGATTAAATCACGGTGAGCCTGTTCTTGCCCCCATTAAAGCTATTGAGGGTTTTGTCAGTGACTTCAGTGTAAGCAAACTCTCACAGTCTCTAATGGGAGCAGGACCACAGACCTATTTTGCTTTGCACCTTCAGCTAGAGAAAAAAAAACAACCAACACACCAAACAAACAATAGGCAGGGATTGCCTTACCATTTCACAGGATTTGGGGTTGAATCAAGTGTACAGAGCAACGTAAGGATCATCAGACCATCCAGTCTCATGGGCTGAGAAGTTTGTGTTTGGTTACAGGCTCTTAAAAGGCCACTTGTTTTGCCTTTGGCTTAACTTTTGGGAGTGGGTTTTGCATTTTTGATGTTATTTTTAGCAATATTGACTGCTTACCTGATTCTCTGTTAGTACTTATCTGCAAAGAGTGAAATACTGCACAGAGTTTAATACAGTTGCATGTGACAATAAGCGTATAGAAGATCTATTCAGTGACAGCAATAAACATATTGGTAGCCCAGACCATTACTGGGGAACATTTTGACACCAGCTTATGAAGTACTGCTCACACTCATAAAGGGCTTGGATAATTCTGAATGTGTGTCCATTTTTTGGTGAGTGACTTTACAAATGAGTCAGGTTTACAAATAATAAATGCATTTACACTAAAACCAGAAACGGTATCTTCTACATTCAATTACCCACATCTGTATTCTACTTTTCTTTTTCATTAAAAAAAAATCCCCTTATTAAATCATCTGCCATACAGCAGAAAACTCCATACAACACAAAAAAAGGTCCTATTTCCACTACTACTTAGCTGTAAGTTTCAGATGTGAATAAAGCATTTCCCTTTCCAAAAGTTAAATACATGGCAAATCCCCATGCTGCATTTATCAAGTTTTCACATGTTTCTATCCCTCCCCAGTTAGCAATGGGTAGAACTTCTGGAATTCTTAGTGTATTACTAATATGAATGTACTTGTAGATAGGAACTACAAAATACGTTATACTTCTTTTGCACATAGAGCTGAAAAATAGAGGCTCAGACCCCCTTTTTCTATTCCAAAACATGTGCTATAACCAGGTTTCAGCTGAAGTTCCCCCTTCTATTGATCTAGAACTTTGTGGGCCCTCTGTGGACCACGACTGGAAGCAGATATTCATCTCTAATTCCAGCTCTGCCTCAGTGGTGGTGCCTTTGAGGATGAACACTGTCCCCATGGGGCACTGCAAAGTTTGTGCACTGCTGTGGTCTCAGCTAGGGAGGGGCAAATTTTATCTTGACTGGAGCACCTTTTCCCCAGCATCTTTCCCCAGTCAGGAGC
The DNA here is from genome assembly GCA_013400675.1 of Oxylabes madagascariensis. NCBI lineage: Eukaryota > Metazoa > Chordata > Aves > Passeriformes > Timaliidae > Oxylabes > Oxylabes madagascariensis. The sequence continues at coordinate 15,063 of VYZR01053081.1, read as the reverse complement.
ATTATGCCATCCTATGAGGTTGCCAGTGAGAGCACCAAGGTCACTATTCCAAGAGGGATTTGAAACCCCAGACTATCTTGTAAGCATTAAATACACGGAGCCCACGCCTCCCCCAGTGCTGCAGGCTGTGATACAGAATTTCAGTACTGAGACTAAGCAGGGGAAGGAAGGCCAAGACCTGTGAGCACTAAAGTACAACATTCTAAAAGGCAACTGTCATTTACATTTGAAAAAAATATTTTCTGTTACATAGGTAGAGCAGCATAAAGCAAGCACAGTATATAAACATTGCTGAATGACAGGCAAAATCCATTTCAGCAGAATACTTATTTTTAATGACCTATATTGATTCTCATTCCATCATGGTTTAATGTGTTTCTTCAGCATTATGTAAAAACCCTCCTACATTCATCATTTAATGACGATAACCCCCACTGCATTTAAAAGCATGCATAAGTTTATAAAGTCTGCCAGACAAGCCCAGTGGATTTTAATGATCTTCTCTCCTAGCAATAAATTGAGAGCTCATAGAATAGGGGCTGTGATTCAGTATTCTTGGGTTCTGGTCTTCATTTTGCAATACCATCGCTGCCAAACTACGCTTGACACCTCTGTGCCTCAGCTTGCCTAGTTCATAAATGGGCTCACCAACACCTGTCACATGCTGTTAAAAGGTTGAGTTAATTGCTGCTCATAAATCATATTGAGAGCCTTGAAAAAGAGGAATATATATATATATGCAAAGCAGGTGAGATGTAACAGAATTGCATTGCATTCAGATACAGTGTTTAAAATTAAATTCTTGGAGGTTCATACCTCTGGTATCGCTTTACTACCCATTAGCATTAAAGATTGCTTCCAGAACATTCAAAACCTGCCTACAATGTTTGTGCAATTCAAGACAACATTACTATGACACTTACAGGGGAAGATACTGCAATAGGAACAATTTTCCCTATCCATCTCCTATTGGAGTGGGGTGAGTTTTGCATTCATTTTGAGGGCCATGGGACCCAGCTCTATCCACCATTTCTAATCAGCCTGCAAAAGCAACCCTGTCACTTTATAAGACAGAAAGCCTACATTTAATAGCTCTGTCAAAAACAAATGCTTCTCCTCCCTCTTCTTAACAAGCACATTGGGTGGCTGAAGGATTTAAAATTAGGCACCTTCACTTTGGGAAGTGTTTTGAGATCTGCCAAGTACAAAGTAGACTGTTAAGATTACCACTTTCACTTTGATTTCTTTTTCCCCCCCTCTCCATGAATTATTTGCTATCAACTCCAGCTGCTTTGTGGACAAGAAGCAGATCAGGGGGTTAGGAATGAACGCTGCGCCTTTCAGGGTGACATCCACAGAAATGGAGTTTGCAATAGCAGAAACAGGATAAAGCTATGAAATTTGGATTAAATGAGAAAATCACTATTTAGGCTTCAATGATTTTCAAGGCATCAGTTTTACTTCTTCCCACTAGAAAGACAAGGGAACATTACAAACTTTCAATCCATGCCCAGAATACTGCAGAATCCAGTAAAGCTGTCTTTTCTTGGGCTTTTGGCTCGATTTCAGCTCTAAGATAGAGCCAAAGTAGACAATTTCTGTGCCTTTTCCATGTTGCAGTGAAGTGGCACAAAAAGCAATAAAGATTCCGGGACGGAGGTGCCTACAGCAATATGACTCCATTCCTACACATCTCTCCCACTACTCCCGTGGGTTGAACACTCCCTGTGCTCCAGGCCATGTACGTGACCACAAGTGGACCTTTGGAGGAGAGAGGACTTGAATCCCTGCTGAGCTGTTCCATCCTGGTGTGAATTCCAACCACACAACTACGACAAAATCCCAGACAATGAGACTCATCCTTCAGCCCTTCCCGGGGTACCAGGGATCACCAACTCCATTCCCAGAGCAGCTCCTTCACCCTGTCCCACAGCTCATGTCCAACAGGCACGTGACAGATTAGTCTTTTCTTCAATCCTTCCAAACTGAACTACTTCTGGTTCTTTCACTAGATGTGCTTGATCAGGGAAACCTGAGGTTTGCAGTGGTGTCCCTGTCCAAAGCTGGGAACAAAATGATCTTTAATGGTCCTTTCCCACCCAAACCGTTCTGTGATTCAATGGTTTTTTTCCCTTGAACCTTACATGTCAGAAAATTATGTGAAGGCCTCTCAACATTTAACATCTTAACATTTTAGTAGCCAATTACCACCAAATGAACAAATCAAGATACAAGAATTCATTATAACTCATTTCATGCTTGAAATCAAAAAGAGAAGCAGTTACCTGGATTACCCAAATCTGAAGCAACCAGATTTTACAAGAAGGGGCCTGGACACTGAATAGAGACATCAGTGGGCTGAAGAATGTAAACAGGGAGACAGGTAATATAAATAATCCGTGAGTGGAGGATTCAGCCCCCATTTGGGGGCAGAACACTGAAACTATAATTGCTCTTGCGACTGATGAATGAAAACAATTACTCACTTTATTTAAGCAGCTGTTAGTTCTGCCAACACAAGTTTACGAAAGTCATTAGTCAGACTGCTCATAAAATGAAATAATAGAGAGGTTTGATTTTAAAAAAATCATGAGATTATAAAAGAGTCCCAAAATGGATAAAGATGTTCAGGCATTCTCTTCCTATCTGGTTCAGACAACAGGGACCTTTTTTCCAAGCTTTTCTATGGAGTAATGAAAACCAGAATTTTTACTATGATTTTTTAATGAGATAGAGAGCAAGCCAAGTCTTGGGACTGCAGGAGCAAGGACTTTAGAGCTTCTCACATGGATGGGGATAAAACTTAGGATGCTGAAGCAGTGCAGGCCTGGGCAGAGGCTGCTGGGAGTGAGGCTCAGCGCCTGCCGGGGCATGGCTACAAGGAGATCCAATGGTTGGCTGTAGAAAGAGGCCAACTTGAGCACAGCAGGGGCAGAAGGAGGGGGAAAGGCGAACTCAGCTCATCCTGCAGCAGGATGGAGGGGGCACGGCTGCCCCTGAGCCTCCTCTGCCAACACTGCAGGGACAGGTGGCTCCTCGGCCAGGGCCGGGTGCTCGGTGAGAGCCCACAGTCCTGCCAACCCCACAGCATCAAAACCAGCAAGGAACACTTTGATTCTGTGCATTTAACCTTCTCAGGCCCTAGCAGGAGTCTCCTCAGCCACTAAGACAAAGGTTGCCCACAAAGAGCAAACAGATATTTTATGCCCCAAACACAGTGCCTGAGGGGAAGAGGGGCAGGCGTGGGTCAGCAGGGAATGGGATAGGACTCAGCATTCCTGCTGCCTCCCCACTGCAAGAGGCTTTTGGCATCAGGAGTGACAACTGGGTGGAAACCCTGTGCTTTCCAACACCTTAAAACAAAAAGGATTTGTAAGACTTTTCCCCTTTCCTGGAGACCTACGAGGAGTGGTCTCAGGTTTGCCTCACAACTATTGTGGCATCAAAAGCACATTCAAGAGATCAGACAGAGCTACAGCAGGAACAGCAGCTGAAGAACAGCACATGCCTCTTACTATTACTTCTAGAGAAAGCCATAAACCTACCAATACTTTGGAATGCTGAAATGCCACTGACAGAAAGATGAGAAACAAAGCACATAACCAGGTTCTGGTGGAAGCTGGAAGGGGCCCCATTCCAAACCTTTTCTGGATTCAGATATGCATAGTTTAACCACAAGAAAAGAAAACTTCTATAGCAGATATTTCTATTGTAATAAACAAGTTGATCTTGATGTAATCTCTAGAGGGTCCAGGTAGTCTCTGTATGTGACCTATCATTAATATTCAGGGTGCTACAGTCTCTGTTCTTTTCACCTCTGTATTTAATACTTGTAAGTCATCATGCTCATGTTTTCTTAAAGAATATGGTATACTGCTACAAAATGCACCAAGACAGAACAGTACTGACATCTACAGCAAGACCTTCAGAGACCAGAGAGATCTTTTTCCTCCTTTTTAAAAGGGGTGCAGCACACCAAGAGGTGAGGCACACAGTGCTCACAGCTGCTGCTGTAGCTTCTTTTTGGCTAACTGGGTTGTACACACCTCAGGGGAAAACAGCCAAAACTTTTACAAACCTCTTTGTCTTGGCTTACAACACTTCTTTCTATGAAAACTGCCACAGTGTATGGTCACACTCTAGACAAGAAAGCACCAAACCCCTGCTGGTTTACAGCCCCTAAGGAGAGTCACCACCCCAGACTGAGTTCAGAGGAACAGTTAAACAGGGACATAGCAAAATGACACAGCATTAACACCTGTGAGCATATGAGCTCACTATAGCAGATACACATTCCAATGTGACAGATGCCAGGCACAAAGTAGAATGATTTGTTTTGAAGATCACAAATTTTACTGATAAACATATACATGTCAATAATCTGGGGAAAAAAATGGCCTTTGGAATGGGAGAATTTAGCTCAAGTTAAATTCTTGCTTCAGTTCACAGGTTAAAATTTTATTGTACTTCAAATACTACTTCATATGAACAAAAATACCTTGTACAGAACCCAGGAAGGTTTACTCTGAGCTCAGGAAATCCTGTGGTGTTAGAAATGGATAAACTCAACTTTCCCTTGCTTTACTGTGGTGTGATCCAATATCAGTATTGAAAGAGAGGCTAAGAAAGTTTTCGTTTCTCTCTAACTTTGTACAAGCAACACCTAAGCTTCATTTTCCTAATATGTGAAATGAAAACACTTACTTCACTGCAAAGTACCTAAAGGGGAGTGGGTATGAAGAGCTTCATGGATGTGCAACCAAGGGGAAAAACCCAAGACTTAGACTGAAGCCTTATCACCACCTTGGCATGTGGAGAAGATTATTCATTTATAAGAGGGGCAAGAACTGGGATCCAGTTGTTCATTCAGCAATTAAAATTGCTGCTGAGGAAGAGGCATTTCTCCTAAGCCATTAAAAATTACAACATGCATAGAGTTTGCATTCAGCATAATATGAGGTGTTCCAGATCTCCTTGACCCCCATGTACACATTCTTTTTGTGCTTCTGTTCAATGTGCCTCAAACCCTCGTAACCTAGATATTTTTAATTCTTTCTAAGCAAAAGTTACAGTTAAACAGAGATTAATAGCATGAAAGGTTTAATGTGTTTAATGATCATAAAAAGAAGTCTTTTACAGAGTCTAAAGAGGACTAATTAATAAGTAAATGCAACTCAAGATTCTTTGCTACAGCTAGGCCATCTCAGATATCACAACAAATGCCTTTAAGAAAGATGCTTTATATTGTTCCACCATTTCTAGATGGTGGGTACTGCTCAAGAAAGTCCCTCCGTAAGTTATTTCCCTCACTGGATATCCATATGTCATATGCTTAGAAACAGAAAGGAGCGTTTGTGCCATCCTTCTGTTTAAGTAAATCCCTGTGAATCTCTTTGTCTGCTTGGATTGCCAGGAAGAAGCACTGAATCTCCTCAGCAGTGTTTTAATTGGCTCTGTGAGAACATGCTTTCATCACTCCCCTTCATTCTCTAATGTATCTTTCCAAAATCATAATGCCTATTTCTCTAATTACTTTGTTTGGCAACCTGAAAATAAGGGTAATTACAGTGTTCTCTATTAGCTTGTAAGAAGGACAGAGGACTAGATGGTTTGAAGGAAGGAAAAATCAGACCAGTAGGTCCTGGTTATACTTAAACGGGAATTTCCAGAGGAAATGTGTGGTTGTCCATGAAGAACTTTGAGAGCAATTTTCCTTTAAACCAATACTGAACCAATATGAGACAACAGAGGCACAGTGACAATGCCACATCCCAAATGAGATGTTGAACAAATGTCTTTACCACATGTGGTCATTAAAGATTTGATGTCAAGATGAAAGGTGTTAACCTTGGAAACCTGGCCAGGCTCCAACACAGATAATTACATTCTGCCTCCCTGAGCAGTTCTCTGTAGAGTTCCAGCTGGACATTTCAGCCCTTGAACCGTTACGTAGTCTGGCTGTGAATGGCTCAAGAACAGGACTGTGCCACTCAGCAATATTCTGTGTCAACAACTTGTATTATGGAGATGCAAACCTTAGAGTGGTAGCAAATCATGCCACAGAAAAGTTATTTGGGTTACCGTGCATCACTGCAGCCCTTTTACACCCAAGCAGCCCTAGGAATGCCATGAAACCTACAATGCACATAACTTTTGTGGGACAGACCTTCTGAAAAGGAAAAAATGTTGTACCTTCACTCACAATGTCTTGCTTTGGAGGAAGCTCATAGAGACAGGCGAGGGTTGCTGTTCTACTGGAGTTGTTCAAGTTTGCATTGTGTCACCATTTCTCATGGAAGCAGTCCTGCTTGGATCTGTGAGTTGTGGGAAAATTTTGCAGTCCCGTAATACCGCTACCAACAGTGAACACAGCATTTGCAGCCTGGCTGCTGGATGCTTCCAGCACAGTGAGTGCTGCGGCACCGAGACCTGCTCTGCAAGCAGAGCATTTACAATTCCAGACACACTCATGAGAGGATTCCCTGGAGGCAGACCTGCATGGCTGGGCAGATGCTCCCTTGCACCCGTGTCCCTGGTACACACCCTGGCCCCGCACTGTCTCCGTTCCAGCAGGGATGTGCATGGACAGCCACCCCCCCCACACACTAATTTCCTTGTCAAGGGTGTCAGGGTATGCCTGGGGATGGCAGCTGGGCTGCACCCCGAGGGGTGCCCAGTGGGCTTGTTGTGGAACCAGGGCAATGCTGAACTGCAGCCGCTGATATCATTATCTGCTTTCAGAGGGCAAGCAGAAAGCAGCACTGAGGGTACTTTGCATGAGCTTCCCAAGTGTTGATGAGATTGTTGTTACCATATGCATCGTTTCTTTACAAAAGGGAATCATATTTTAGCTCAAGCAGACAGGGTTCCTGGGAGTCCCATACTGAAAAACATAGGCTACATGCAAAAACCCCAATGCAGAGACTCACTGAAGTCTGTCGCACACTGATTTAAATGCAAGTGACTTCAAGGACTGCACTCTCAAACGTATCACAGGAAATTGTTGTAAAAGGAAAATTATTGACCATCCTACAAATACAGGAGTAGATAGAAATAAATCCTTATTTATGCAAAAGCCCCCAAGCCTATCTGATCTCATAATGATGGCCATTCTGTCTTAGATTCATTCTGTAAGACCTTTAATAAAACTGTGCAATAACCAGAGCTAGGGATGATAGCCTACATTAAGTTTCTGACACTGCAAAGAACGACGTGGATCACATTCAGAAATTTTCCCAGTGCTCAACATGCCACTTATCAAATTCCCTTCAAGCATTCATCACACCCATGCAAATAATTTATTCTTCCCCACAGAAGCTTTGTGTTTGATCACAATGACAACTTACTGCTTCTGCTCTGCATCACATGCATTATGGAGCTTCACACCCCAGAGCAAGAGCTAAATCACATCGAGGAAACACTATTGAGGTGACCGTCCATTCCTGCAGTCCTTGCACACAATTATATCTCATGAACTCACAAAGATTTAGTTATGTCAACAAGGTCTGCAGAACCAAGATCACGCTTTTGAAAAATGAGTTGTTAATCCTGAAAAGGATTAACACATTAGGAGATAAGCAAATGCCTAGCTCAAGATTATTGTTACAAGCTAGGCACTTTGATTACAAACTACAGTTTCATCATTTAAGAGTCACCTGTCCTGCAAATACACATGCACTAATAATTTGTCTATGAAATCCCTGGGAAACCACAAACAGGTTTTAGAATCTGCTGATCAGGGTAAGTAGTCTATCAGAATAGCTTTAGCAAATAAAAGAAATGCAAAATACCAAAATGTACCTAGAGGACAGAGTCTCCTGGCTGAGTAGGGTTGTAGGCTGAGACCCAAAGAGCTGGTAATTTAGGATGGAATAGCTTTTACAAATCAATCAGTGCAGAAAGCCAACATCACACGAGTTACGCATTTACCAGGCAGTGTTTGACAGCAAGAAACGAGCTACAGCACAGAAAATCTCTGTGTATTTTAAGCCTCCATCCCAAACTGACTCCTCATACAATTCATCTGCAGGCTGTAATTTACTAAATCCATCTGTTGTTCCTACAGCTTGCTTTCTGGAAATTCTGCATTTCAAGGGTCTGCTTGTTAGAGAAGGTCAAAGAGTAAAGCAGGCCCTTTCATTTTAAGTGACTTGAAAGAAAAGGAAAGGAAATTTATATTTAGAAATAGCAATGATTAACTAGGGGAAATATATTAGAGTATTAAAATAAACGACATAGAATGGCTCTTACTTCCAATTAGGCTGCTTTACTTCAAGAAAAATATTTATATACAAATATAAAAAGCTGGAGAATGCTAACCTATACTAAGATGAAAGCATCTCATAACATAATTCATGTTTAGCCATTAAAATGGGGGATCACATTTTTACATACTTTTTCTTCTTGTCCTTCTTAAGTCTCTGCTTCTGTGCTTTCTTCTCTAATCACCAAAACTTTTCACAGCTTCTCTTTGTTAGCAAACTGCCTATGGCAACAGCACACCTTCCACATCTCCATAGCCTTCAGAAAGGCACTATCTGATGCTACTGCATCATTCTGGATCAGAACAGATTCACCACAGAATTAAAGAAATAAATTCACATACAGTCTAAAACTGAAGGTCTCAAAAGCTGAAGTCTGGACCAGGCTCCACCAAAATGCACTCTGTACTCCTGACTGTACTCAGGGCTTCTGTTTTCAGCCCACTTATTGGACAATATAAAGAACGCCAAAGTCATTAAAAAAAACAAAAAAAAAACCAAAAAAAAAAACCAAACAGAGAGCTGTGGGTATCTCCTGAGCACACCCCATCGACAGTGAAGTGCTGGTGGTGCAGTTCAGAGCCATGCAAGACAGCTCCAGTCACCTCAAGAGGCCCAGGGAGTGTGTCCAGTCCCTGGGGACAGCACTCAAGCTTGTTTCAACCACTGAGCTCACTCACCACTGGTGTTATAGCCATTGTCAGAGGGAAGGGACGGAGCCCTGAGACCCCTTCCTAAGTACTGGGCAGCTGATGCTGTTAAAAGTGCAGCTCCAGATGTACCTCAGGGCTGTGGTAGGGACCATGGTCACAGCCTTAAAAGGGGCAATGACTAACACCATACAAAGTAGATACTGGGGGAAAACACAATTCATACAGCTGGACTTCAACCAGGAGACTAAAATCACCCTCTGTATGAGTGCAAAAGTCTCCCAGGACCCTTACTGGCATGAGTAGTAGGCTGTCAGTCTAAAACACATCCTAAGCTCGGGTGTGCTAATGTCATGAAAGAACAGTGGTTCAATCCTGACTCAGAAGAATCCATGTCATCTACTGAGTCACCAAAACCACCCCTTGCAGCATGGGTTTCCTTGGAGTCCCCTTTGTAAGCCCTGCTTAGACCTGACCCTGTTTTGCCTATAAGGTTTAACACGATGGGAGTCAAAAGTCATATGATGCAATGAGCTGCAGTTTGTTTGTTTTCTCAGGGGCTCTCCCTCCCTCCAACAGCAACCCTACCAAAAGGCCTTTGTCTAAGGAGTAGAATAAGGAGCATAACACAGTGCTTGCATTTACTTATGGAAGAGCTACACCAGCAGTTCCTCTCAAGCCTCTGAAGTCAGCTCCAGTACAGTTACTTGGCCTAAGTTCATCTAAACTAAATGGGCTGACTTGGTTCAAATGTGTTGCACAACCAAATGATAAAATTTGGGGGGAGGGAGGGAATGACTAGTGATGACACATGTATTTAACACTGCATGTCTCCTCTTTCCAGATTAGGAGGAGCTGGCAAGCTTCAGTCTGTGTGCTTGCCAGCAGCGGATGTCGGCACATATACAACACTTTTCAGAACAACATACTGTTGAAACATGTAGTTCAACTCCAAGGCACCCCTTCTGTTCAGTTAGCCCAAAACAGCTATTAGAATTGTCTTGCTTAATATGGTAGGATTTGTAGCACAGCTTTTAATGCTGCTTTAATCTGGTTTCTTTATAGCCACTTTGGAAGCGTTGAGAAGTCGGTAGGAGCAGCCCTGCAGTGCTTCGCTCAAGGTCCTCCACATCCATTTAAGCTCGGGGAAGTGACGAGCCTGTTGGCAAAAGGGAAATATCAAGGATAGAGGGGGTGTCACAAATGACACAGGAATATAATCCTCTCTTCCGCTTTCACATGTCCTCACTTTCCTTTCATTTTTCAGTCTGAAGTACAGAAAAGCACGATGCTGACAAGCTCACCCCAGTTCATTGTCAGTGTGTCTTGAGAAAGTCATCAGTAAAGATCTGAAAAAAATAATGTCTGCAAAATAAATAAAAATATATTCCAAGTCAGAAATGAAGTGTTCTGCATTAATTAACAGAAAGCTCTGCCTTGATGACTTCAGATTTTAAAACAAGTTCAGTTCTTTCCTCCTTTTTCTTTCAATCATTTTGATGTGAACATTTATAAATTCAGCATCCCCTAATCCCATATTCTTTTTCCTGCTTCATTTGCCCCTTCACCTCTTCAATTATTTTATTCTTTGTCACAAACAATCACTAACAATCATTTAAAAAAAAACAGTGCAGGAAAAACCTCAACTTTTGATGTGGGTGTGGAGTGATGCTGGATGTATCAGAAGTGGCTAATACACCCCACATCACATGGGTCGATTTTAGACATTGGAATAATTTGCTTTTAGTTTCTGATCTGGCCACTCTATCCCACCACCATTATCCTGACAATTTCCCTTTATTCTCACTTCCTAGCAGCTGCTTCCATTTCACTCCCCCTTTCTTTCTGCATGGCTCCGGCACTGGGGAGGATTTGGTCAGACTGCAAAGACTCAGGGAGGGCTTCCTGCCACGGGACTCAAACGGGAGTTCGTGTAAGGCAGGAGCTGCCAAAGCCTCCAGCTCTGTTCTGCAGAAGTTTGATGTGCTAATGTGGGGATCACAGAGAGAGCTGCAGCCAACCCTTTCCCTTTTTCTTCAGAAGCACCAGTCCCTGCAGGTACCTCGTGGTGAAGCAGCCTCTGGTTCGGGTCTTTTTCCTTTTACTGCCCTCTCAAGCATCCAGAGAGAGCAGTTTTACATTCAGATGTCCCAGGTTACCGCAACTGAAACCAGTTTCACTGTCTGCCACTCACTTCAGCAGTTCATTGCTGCCATCCAGCCCCGTTGTCAGCAGTGATTCTCATTCTGATCTACCTAACCCAGATTTTTCCAAATAATTCCTAAAATTTCAAAATGAATCATAGAATCACGGAATCATTAAGGTCAGAAAATACTTCCAAAATCATCAAGAACAACTTTCAACTGAATACTGCCATGCACACTAAATCATATTCCAAAGTGTGACATTCACTTGCTTTTTGAACAGGAGGTGCCAGGAATGGTGACTCCACCACTTCCCTCCAGTAACTCTTTTACCACCAGAGCTGTCCTTTAGAAATGAGCTCATTCAGGCAAAAGCAAGCTGGGGAGTGCCTATGTGGAAAATTACACTGCCCTGTCTGATGGAGCACCTTTGATGGGAGATACACAAGGGAAGAAGCAGTTGGAAGATGGTTCTGGATCACCACCACTTAACCAGGCTCAGTTGCAGCCCGGACAGCATGTCTGAGCAGAGCCTGAGCTGAAACAACAATATTTGGATTTCTGCTGTACTTTGTCCCATGCAATGTTCAAATAGGAATCCCAGGACAAAGTGTACTTTATGTGAATTGTAGCAAATGCACAGCAAGAGGCTAATTCCAATGGGTTGCCAAGATTTGCTTAAAATGTAAAGGGCACTTTAAGAGAAAAAAGGAGCCCTGTAAGTTGGTTTGGTAAAAAATCAAGTTTTATAGACCCAAAAGTCAACATACTTTTCCCTATAGTATACGTAAAAATTGTTGTGGAAGAAATGAGTGTGATTCTGCAAATCCGTCTTCATGGATCCTTTTAATTTAGAGCCATGAGTCATCAGAGCAGGGACTCTTTGGATGATTGTGTGACCACAGGATGCAGCCCTGGAAAAGTGTTTTTGTAAACAAATAAACATGTTCCTTCCTGTTTGAAACAGAGATCTTTCAGCATTGGGCAAGCGCCTGAGAACCTGACAGTGAGAGTAATAAGAAATATTAAATGCAATGCCAGTTGCTTGGTCCAGTTCCAACAGCAAGAGGTGAACAAAACACACAGAGTGAAAAATAGATTAGACTTGTAAAATCCTCTAATAATCTGAAGTGTTATGGTATCAGGAACAAAGAAAAGACTTGCTAAGTGAAAATTGCCTGAAGACATGGTCTTACAACCTGACAAAATCAGAACAGAGGGTAAAAAACAACAAAAACTGGGAGAGTTGATCATGGCTTGTGCCATGTTGTGCTGTACACACAGGGAGTGATCCAAAGATCACAGGCTCCAAAATGGATTTCACACTGTGGCTTTTGACATCTGATGAAGTCTTTTGAGAGAGATTATCCCCTTTTCCTGGAGAAAGCAGGATGCTGGCCCCAGTCAGCAGTCTGCACTACCTTTGCTACTTGACTCCCAAAGGGGAAAAATGGAGTCTTCAGCCCTAACAGCTGGAAGCATTTCCAGAAAAGCATGTAGATGTTCAAAAGCCACCTGAATATTGCAGTGTCAGGAAGTCAATTTTCTGTTGGTGGTTTAAAAGCAAACTTCTGACAGTGACAGCTGTCAGGGAATCCTTTAAGTACATTTAGATCAATGCATGAAGTCAAATAAACACTTAAAATCCCTCAAGATTAAGAGTGAATCCAGTCAGGAAACGGCTGAGCCACTGCTTGAGCCTTTTTTCTGTTGCAGACCAAGCGACCTGGAGGATGCTGCAACCCAGCCCCAATCCTGCTATACCTGGGCACTCACCAGCAAAGGAAAGGAGAACACGAGCCTTGCCCCTGGCCTCAGCTGGGTCGGGATGTTTCAGTTGCAAACGATAGATCTATTTTACGTATTAGAGCTTGTCTAGACTAAGGAAATGTTCCTGCTATGACTACGCTGAGGTAATTACACCAGTGTAAACCCCTCTGGGCAAAACAGAGCTTTCAGTGGCCTGATTTACGCTGGTCACTTGCCAGGATTAGTTCAGCTGGTACCAGCCTGTCCTCCAGGAGCTCCTGCTCTCAGCTGGAATCCCGCACAGAAGTTTTCATCCATCTCATCTGAAACGTTGGCACTGCCAATCTATCAATCAAGCCATCCTTGTGGGACAGTTGTGAAAATGTTTTTCTCCAAATGAATGGTAAATATTTAGAAGGCTCTTCTGTTAGTGGAGAATTGATTAATATGAAAAAAAAAAAAAGCAAGCTGAAATAAATCTGGATTTAAATTAAAGCATATTTGGGTTTGTATATGTATATCAAGCCAACATGTTTGCTGCAAATTCAATGAAATAGGAAAACTGATGTAGGATGTTTAACCTGCCAGTGGTAGATGTGTCCAGGAACCACATTAAATTTGTGAATTTGTGTGCGAGGACAAAATGTGTCCGAACAGTAAAATGGGAGCTAATCCAAACTGATCAATTCAAATGAACAACAACAACAACAACAATAACAAAAAAAAAAAAAAAAAAAAAAAAAAAATCTCCTAAATTAAATAAACCCAAGGAAGGCCCTTTAAAGCACAGAAGGTGGAACCCTAGTCTAGGAGAAGTCCGTGGCAACGTTTACATTGACTTTAAAGGAGAGGCTTCACTTACTCTAATATGCTGCTGTGCATAGCATGGTACAAAATACATGTGCTGAGTTTCACACACAGCATTCAGGGAACATGTTGATAAATGCGGGATGAGGAACAGGCGGACTAACAGACAGACTTGGTTATATTTTAATCTGTTTTACTGTTACCTGCAGGTGTTACAGTTAAAATGTTCTAAAAAGTTACTATACACCTTTAATTCTAAACAGTTACTGGAAGAACAGCTAGAAACTCTAATAGTAAAGCAAACATGCTCCCTTAAAATTTCCTTATTAAAAAAAAATTAAAAAGGAGGGGGGGGAAAGTATGTCTGAAGCACAAAGATGACATCAGAAAAGTTCCTGAATTCACAGATGGCTGCACCTTTCAAAAAAAAAATTAAAACAGGAACCCTAGATTGATTTAATCACCCATACAAGTGAAAAAACGTAATGAAGATATTTAGTGCCAAATTGGTTTCTTGGGACCTTTTCCATGTAAATAATACAAATCAAACCTTGAAGTTCAGTGCAGATATGATCTGACAAGTAAGCCAGGCTTTTTGTTTTCCTTTGATCCAGCTCCAGAAATATTTTATCCAAGGTAAAGTTGGTTTTAAGTGTTTTCCATTTCAGTTTTTAATTTTGGATATTCATCATATAGGAAACTTGCTTATAATGCTTCAAACACCAGTCAGGCTGCACTGACTCACAGCACCAAACCTAAAGATTTTCTTGTGTTTGCTCATAAGAGGGGGAATATCAAGAACTCCCAACGTGACAAGGGATCAATTTCCATTGCTTGGTTATTTTTAAGGGTACAGGGCGCATGGACAACCCCAGCTGAATATTTCCAAATATCAAGAGAAGCCAACTTCAGTATTTTTTGTACTGTTCCACTTCTCCTAGGTGTGTTGGGGAATAATACTTATGAAGATAACAAGATAAACAGGTCTTTGCTTTCTAAGTGATTCCCCAAATTCCCCACATACTGCCATTTCCTCAGGATGCCATCTGGGAGCAACAGTGCCTTCTCTTGGAAGAAAATCTTCCCATGTTAGATTTTTGGGGGTTGGTTTTGCTTTTTGTTTTTGTTTTTGTTTTTTTTGTTTGGTTGGTTTTTTGTTTTTGGGTTTTTTTGTTTGTTT